>CATIWM010233647.1:0-10434 GCA_949671775.1 Mallotus repandus
GTCAAGCCACCAAATAAATAACATTTGAATGTACACTACTAATTTTTTTTCCTTGTAGGCTAATGCGACAGTGGGGAAGGATCAACCACCTGATCTAGCTGATTTTGTTCCATCTGATTCCATTATTGTGTCTGATCCTCCCGAAAATGCAGCTCCCTCACAAAGTCATATTGAAAATCCTATTTCTGCAGATAAGAAGTCCACAGTTGCTGCAGGTACTAGTCTCACATGTGATTTTGCAGGTACTAGGCTGAAGTAATTAGTCTCTACAGATTAAAGAGGACACCATAAAGGAACACGGTGAACATCTTGGAACTGTAGTTGCTGATACTATCCGAAAGCGTCTTAGCTCAGATTTGAAAAACCTGACTGTAAGCAACCATTTTTTTTTTCATTAATCAAATTACTGTCAAAATATAAAAATTGATGAAGCCTTTATGGTTTTCTGCCATGCATATGTTCATTTCTTATGAAGCATAGCTCTTTGCCATGTTGACAGTTATTTGGTTGTAATTCAAATATAATATTATGCTTATGCTGATGCTCACGAGGGTGTGATTTATTGCAGATGATGTTCGAGAACACAGCCTACGCACAAGGGTTTTATGCTGGAAGACATCATTCCAAGCCATTATGAATTGTATGCAATTTTTAGATGAATTGACCCAAGAGAACATGAAAAGGAAACTGCATTCAAATATCTGATAACACAAATTTGCACTTTTCTAAAGTAGTTCATGGTTTACAGGTTTCCAATTGATCATAATTATGTGTTTTTTTTACAGCATTGGCTGTGGCTTATGTTGCAACAACAGCTAGCGATAATGTGAGATTTCTAAGCAAACTTGATCTGTTAATACCTTGTTAATGATTGTGAGCTGTAGGTTGATTGTTAATTGTGTCATGCTTATTTAATTTTTAATTTTTATTAATCCATACGACGATTCAGGCTCCACGTCCAAATATGGATCTTTTCGAGCAATTCCATCTGTAGCACATATGATAGGAATGATGATGTGATGAAGAAATATCTTCTCAAACCATCTGAAGATAAACTAATAGAAGTCATGTTGCCAAGGGCCAAGGGTATCAAGTCCGTTGACCACTTCTTTTCACAAATGTGAATGGCTCTGATTTGGTATGCTAGGCATATGAGTTTAATAAACTTATAGCAGTAAATATACAATAAATTAATCAGATATTATTCAGATAATTACATTAGAGACAATTGAACTATGACTGAGAAGTTGTTCGAAAAAAAAAAAGAACTAGGACTGAGAAGTGAGGACCAGGTGACATTCACACATAATATGGTTATAACGATGCAAACTTTTTGGGCATTTCTTTGAGGGTGCTAGATCACTGCCTGTATAACCTATGATACCATCTTAGTCCTGCAAAACAAATTCATGCCATCATCATCTGGTTAGCTAATGCCATACCTGAGAATGGTGTGTTTGAACGTACTCTATTGGAGCAGAAATTTTCAAGTAGATAGCGGGTTCAAGAATTGAAACAAATCAAGATACTAACAAAAGCAGCAAAATTGTGAACATCAAGCATATTTGTGAATTCGATCTAAGGTCCTTGTGCTCAGAATGTTCAAATGAATGAACCAAGGATCACTTCTGTTCTGGTCTGATGTTCTATTAAAATTGAAAGAGGATGGAGACCCAGCACAGAGAATGTAAAAGAACATGAATTAACATGATATAAATCCTACTGCTAGAGTAAGTTGCTAAGCACAGTTACAAGCATAATCCACAAACAAGACATAAAAACGACATATCTGAGCACTATATTAACAAATGAGAACCACAAAAAAAAAAAAAAAAAGGCTTTAAAGAGGAACTGATAATTTTTAGCAACGCGAGAAGAAGGCGAAAGTGGCATACCAGTAACAAATCAGCTATAGAGGGATGTCTTTTTTATTCCACAGGATGCGCTTCCATAACAAGTTAACACACTTACATTCCTAACAAACATGTAAACATGAAGTTCATGTAAATAGTTTTAGCAACACCAGCAACGTATTTAACTGCTAAAGAATACTGCAACAACACCATCTTCGCCTAACTGCTGAAAAAAGTAATCAAAGTTCAAACTCCGCACAATGAAAAAAAATTACATGAAATCTCTGAAACAACACATACTAGTAATGATTCAATTTGGATGAAGAGCATGCACATGGTGTATGTACACTCTCCTATTGAATACTTTCAATAACACTAGACTATATTATATAGCTAAAACATAGATTAGTTCTCACCCCCTTGAGAAGCACCAACATGCTCTCCTCCATGGGGACGGATTCTTCCATACCGTGGACGAAACGGCCACAGATTTGCCAGCTGCCTCCTCCACCTCAGGCACCTTCCGTTCCTACCCTCACCAGCCTCACTTTCTATATCATTTTGAGCGGTGCTGTGTTCATCATGCGCAACCGGCAATTCAACACTTGGCAACTCTTGTCGACAGACAGGACAGGAGTTGTGTAACCTTAACCAAGGCACAATACAATCAGTATGGTATATGTGCTTGCAAGGCATTTCCCTTGCATCCCCTCCTACCTTAAACTCTTCCTTGCAAACTGGACAATGCGAGTCATTCACCAAATGACTTTCTGTGATTTTTACACTTGGTATTGCTTCAATCGCTGATTCTGGTGCTGGAGGTGGCCCTGGCCTGTCATTTTGAGTCAGTTGTTCGATCAAATCATTTAAGCCTGAACCCAAAAAGTAGTCCCTCGGATTAACCATTGGAGGAATCGGGTTTTCAGGACGTAAATTGGGTTCGGTTGGAGAGAAAGGATCAATTGGCCTAAGAACTATCCATGTTCTTGGCCTAGATTGAATTCCAGATTCTTCTTCCACGTTATCTCTCCCATTTAAACTCAGATTTCGACGCCTCCTGGGCCGTACTTCAGCATCGGAATCCCATCTATTTCGCCTCCGAAACCAAGAGCTGGTGCGAGAATCAGCTTCTGGATCATCAAGGTCAAAACTTAATCTTCTTCTTCTAATAGGCGGGTCAAGCATGAGAGATAACGCTTCAAGTAAGCGAGCTTCAGGGGAGGGATCAAAAGCAGTGAAATCAACAACTAGTCTTGGTCTATTCTCAACCTCACAAACAAACTGACCAGAACATACAGGACATGTGATTTCTGAGGGATCTGAGGCAGCAATCCTGACCAATCGATGACATTGGTAACACCAGTATGGTTGAAGGGTGGTTCTTGTGATCGTGTCCTCTGTTCTTGTTCTTGGTGGGCTTAAAGACATGATTTTTATGTAATGATCAGCAGAGAAATCAAAAGGGTTCTGTTTTGATTGTTTTTGGTTTATGGGTTTTATGCTTGTTTTGAAAAAGAAGAAACCTTGGAATATATATATTAATAGACATGCGTAGAAGTATCAAGGAAAGGATGGCTTTTTTGGGTTGCATAAGCTATAAAGCTATATGCTTTCTTTTCTTTACCTGTTTCAGTTTCAGTTTCAATTTCTGTTATTAATTATAATTTCCATGAAATGGAGATGCCGTTACGATTTGCACTGTTTCTTCCCTATAAAGGAGGGAATAAGTCATTTTTGGTGCGGAACTTTGAATTTGCGAGGGAAAGGTTAACGGGTACCTTCCTGGCAAAGCATGCTATATTAGTATCTTCTTTTCTTTTTTTGACGAAAGTGTTCTTTGGTTTTTAAGTGAGGAACTTTTATCGGTGAGAGCATATAAGTGATAACTCATCTCCAAGGATATTCTAAAATGCAGGATTCAATTTCTACCACTTTTGATTTAGAAAAAAGGAATGCCCTATTGTATATTACATCGATACTAACTTAGAAGCCATGAACTTTCCTAAAATAAAAAATTAAACTACCCTCCAAAAGGCAAAATTGTGGGTTTGGATTTACTAATTGAACAGTTAAGTATAGCCAGTGAATTGCAGAACTTAGTGCTGGTTGACTGGACTGGAAGAGCCATAGGGAGTGAAATGCAGAAGGACGCTGGTGCTGGTGCTAAACCAATTGTAAGAAGCGGCTTGACTGGACTGGAAGAGCCATAGGGAGTGAAGAGCAGAAGGACGCTAGTGCTGGTCCTAAACCAATTGTAAAGAAGGTGCTTCCGAAAAAGATTAGGCAAATTCACACGCTGCTAGAGATGTGGATAAACAAGAAAATTAAAGGTAATATTTTTGTAATCTGCTGCTGGTTTACAAAAAATCAAGATAGCCTTTTGATCAGAGCTTTCGACTGAGTAGTGTATCTTAGCTCTCACTCTGCTTATTTGCAACCTTGAATATGCATTCAAAGAGCTATTTGTGTGATATGCCAATAGAATTTGGATTCTTGGGTAATACATGTTTGTCCTGTCCTGGTTTCTCCAAGGATGGGAATTTGACAAATAGAACCTGCAGAATGGCATTGAAAATGGGACTCTGGCTGCCCCAGGATGCATGCAGCTTGAGCTTGTTTGGAGGTGAGTTAAGGCCTATATGGAGGTTTAAAACTGGGAGTTGGCCCAACAACTTCATTGAGCCCCAAATTGTATTACTTCTTCTGTCAGATTAAAATAAGGCAAGTTGGACCCAAATTCTGCCATTAGGATCATAGTTTTAAATAACGGAGCGTTTCGTTATGTTATTCATCGGTAAATAATGATTATAAATAAATATAGATAACAGCCGTTACGATCGTTATTTATCAGTTGTGGCTGGTACTTACTGTGACAGACCGCAAAATAACAGTTATTATTATTATTATTGTTATTATTATTATTATTATTATTATTATTATTATTATTACGCTTTAAATGATATGTGTATAATATAAATTTTTATTTTATTATATTTTTAATAGATTTCATGAAATATATTATTAGTAATTTTAATTTCTATTTTATTTATTTATTATTTTTCTTAAACCAATCAAATTAATCATCCAAACTGAATTCAAATTCATATTTTGGATAATTTTAATGGTATTTGATTTAGTTAAGACTTAAGAGTTCTAATAGTTGAAAACTAACTTATTATAATGTGAAATAATATATAAATTAATAGATTTATAGTAGTATATATATAATTATCATGTGAGATAATATAGCTAATGTTTGTTGTATTTCAGTTATACTTATTAAAGTGTTGTATGCTTATATTTTCATGAACACTTTTAAAATATATTGATTTCAAACATTTTACAATTTTTTTTAAAAAAATTTCGACTCGACAGGCCGTTACAATTATTTATCACTGCAATAAGTCCATTACCGTCACCGTTACATGCGACCGCAATTGTAGCCATTTCCAATATTTGAATCCTTGATTGGGATGGCTAAATGTTGAACATATTATGGCTTTGTGGATTGATTTGTCAGTTGAGGTTCATTTGTTCCCAGACCCATTAATTTAGCACAAGCCTCATTTTTAAAAATAGTAACAACTACAGATATTTGCTTTAAGGCCTATGGTTGGCTTTACACATTTGAATTCTAGCTTTACATCATGATAAAAGAGAACAACAATTTATCAAAATCTACTTGTACGAGAAAATAATTGAATTTTCTTAAATAAAATTTAAATTTTAAATTTTACATGAGAAAAAATAGTGATAATTTATATTCACAGTTACTAACATTTTAACTAGATTCTATTGTTGTTTTAAATATTTAATTTATCACTTAAAACTTCTTAAATTTTAATTTTAATTCCACCAAAATTCTTTTTACCTCATGCATATTAGTTTTATTATATTAGTATTTCATGTATGAGTGATTTTTCAAACCAAAAAAAAAAAAAAGTAAAAAGGACCCAGTTCATCGAAATTAAAATTTTGAGAGTACTTAAGTGACGAATTGAATCTATAAAATCTTGGCAGAATCTAGTTAAAATGTTAGAGACAATGAGTGTAAAGTACCCGAAAAAACCAATATTGAAATACAGATTAGGGGTCCGTAGATGCACATGCTGAATTGCTTACCTAGAATTATCGGAAGTTGTCAAAATAATGTCTGGAATTGAATTCCGAAATATTTTAGCAAGTTTTTTTTACGGCTGCTAATTCAATGACGGAGTGCATTATTTTATACAACCCTAATATTTTCTTGATCTGATTTAAAAATTTACAACTCTAATCTCCAGGCCGCATCTCAAGCTCTTATTTTAAACAAATATGAGCAATAATTCCAAATTGGTTCCCACAACATTAGGAACATGTCTAACAACTTGCATGTGGTTTTTTATTTATTGTTGCAAGAAATGCAAATTAGTTATTTTATGTTGTTAATTCTAATTATAGATGGAATTTGTCAAAGTATTAGGCAACTACTCCCCCCTTCTCTCCAGCTGCCATGATTAATTAATTAAATTTTACTCTTAACCCTCTTAATTAACAGCAGGGTTTGATTGTTTGAGAATTAATGTTTTGTAATGCTAGCTTTTAACTAATTCCATGTATCTAAGTTTCATGTGATTGGACAATCAATTTCCTTAAACTAAGCACTAATTCTTACCAAATATTGTCAGAAATAGTTGCAATCATGCCCCCTATTACAACTAGCCATCTAGCCAAAAAAAAAAAAAAAATCATGATAAAATTAATTTACTTTTGCTGTTTAAAAGAAAAAAAATCAAGTTAGATAAATTATTCAAAATACAAAAATTCATCAAGGCTTTATTTGGTGTAGAAGAATTGAGGAGAAAAAGAAAAGAAAATTGATGTTATTTTCTTTGTTTTAAAAATATTTACCTTCATTTGAAACGCAAAGAATGAGGGGCTGAAGAAAATGAGCTATGAGTTTCTCTTATTTAAATTAATTTATTTCTCTTCCTCCAAACAATGGATAAATTTTTAAAATGCATATATACAATATTAAAAAGTTATTTGAATATTTTTTTCATATGAATTATAATGAATTCAATTAATAATATTCATGTAGTATTCTGTCCTTTTCGACGAAAAAAAAAAGTAGTATTCTGTCTTGGCTTAAACTAATTAAAAAAATTCTAAAATCTATCTTTATAAATAATAATACCATAACCTATTTGAAATAAAACCATGTTATATACTGATCAATTTAATAACAAACCACATATCTTAAAAAAATAATAAAAAAATATATTAAAATTAAAGATTATAATTTTAATCCATTTTTATTTAAAAACAAAAGTGAAAGAGAAAAAATAATCAGTATAAGAACTTAAAAACCACTCTAATTGAGAGGAAAAGAAAAGAATGATAATGTACCGAAGAAAATTATCAAATCGGATTTTTTAATATTTTACTATTTATATTCATATCATTTTATTATCTTCAATAATATTTGTAGTTTAAATGATCTTTTTTAATTAACAGGTTAAATTATATACTTGTTATATAATTTACTCTATATAATTCTTGGTGAAAGAAATTTTTATTAGTTGTTAAAGAAAATATATGGTTCTATTATTAAGAATTTTTACAAAACTGTCCAAAAAATAGAGGGCATTAACATCAAATGTCCTATATTTTCTCAAAATTACACACGTGCCTTAAAAACATCGTTGTTGCTCTTCTTTCTGTTGCGTCTTCTTCTTCTTCTTCATTTTTTTTCTTTTCTTTGTTTTTTTCTTTTCTTCACAACCTTAGACGTGTTGCTGTGGCAAAGACATCGATTTTCCTCCTCCTGGTGCTGTTTCATTTCGATAAATGCTTAATTATTCTATCTTAATTTGGATTCTTTCTTTGATCTTGAGCTTGGATTTCAGTTTCTTGAATCCTAGATCAAGAACCCATTTCTTATTTCATTCACATGAATTTCACTATTTTGGTGGGGTGGTCTTTTTCCAATAAATTGCATTTGATTCATGAAAATGAGGGTTCGCCAACTATTGTTTATATGCTTAATCAACACTTAATTTTCACATGTAAAAACATAATATGATTCATCTGGATGTTGTTCCTGTCCTATGTTTTCTCATGTGTGTTGATTGTATTATAGTCAATTAGCATCATGTCTGTATTAATTAATTGTACCATGTTCAATCAACATTTTGATGTCCTACACTTGCACTCTTTTTTTTTTTTTTTTTTTTTAATTTTAATGACATTCATATTTCAAATATGAACAACTTCATCTTTTTACATTATGATTTAATGGGCAAACTCTCTTATCTTTACTGTTGTTTTGGATAAATTGTACAAAGGTATTAATTTTTAAAAACACATCATCTACAATGGTTCAGGCACTTAAATCGGTTTTATGCTTGGCAACAAAAGTGAGGGCTTTGTTGAAGTTTCATGGACAGGGATGTTTGTTTTATCTTTTATCTTTTTTGTTAGATGGTTTTGTTGAATGGTTGATGAAATAGCTAGTATTTGAGAAATTGAAAGCAATAATTGTTCTAATCGTTGTTTTAGTTGCTGATTTTGAAGATTGCTGCAATTTCTTCTTGTCTTGAATCTTACATCTCTGGTAATATTTTGGTTAAGTTCATACTAGTAAATGGTCTTTGCTATCTATAAGACACCATAAATTTTTTTTTTGTGAACCATGGGTGTGACATTACATTATTATCAATGTATCATGCTCTTGGCATTGTTTTTGTTTTATAAATTAACTAGATACATTATGCAAGTTGGGCTTTAATCGCTTTTTTAGTTCCTCTAGGTTTTTTCGAATGTTTTCAGATTAGATATTGGTTACTACCCTAATGAGTTTTTTTTTTTTTTTTTTGTGGTGGTTGGAGTCTATTTTAGAATCTCATATCTTCATGGAGGAGGAGGTTCTTATTTTCAAATGGAAAGGACTGCTATTGGATCCTAATGAACTTATCAAGAACTGCCATCTTGTTTTTTCTCTTTTCTTTTGTTAAAGAAATAGACTATAGGCTGTAGCTTTTGGTTGTGTTATAAACAACCATTTTTTCTTCATCTGTAGTTTGGTTTTGTAGTACTACAGTAGCAGTTAGAGTTCAAGTTCCTCAGAACATGTGCAGAATATCGTAATACATTGGAGTGGAATGAGTTTTAGTTTGTTCTTCCATTGAACTTTCACCTGGTTTAATTCCATTCTATTTTGCTCTACCCTATACGCACCAATAGCTTTGTCTAATGATGGACAATGTTATAATGGCATCGAACCGAGTAATTGCACTCTTATTCAAATTTGATCACAACATGTTCATTTTAAAATAGTTTATGTTAGTTAGCTGAAAATGTGATACTAGGTAGCTTGTCTCCCACTTGAATTTTTTCATAATTTTTTTTTATATTTTAGATTAATATATTATTATTGAAAAGTTATATTTTCTTCAAAAAAATTTGGGTTTTTACTGTCCAATGGTGTTAAAAATTAACAAATATTATTAATTGAAATTTTGTTACACTACAAGCTTAAGAATTAATAAAGAATGATACTTAAAAATAGTATATTTTCTGAAGATTATTCGTATATGATACAATCAAAACAGTATATTTTCTGAATATTATTTGTATCTGAAACTCAAAATAGTATCTGAAATTCAAAACAATATATTTTATGAATATTATTCTTATATGAAACTCAAAAAAATGTCTGAAATATATTATTATTGATAAAAAAGTTATATTTTATTCAAAAAAGAAGCTGGGTCTGTATTATCCAATTATGTTAAAAATTAACAAAAATTATTAATTAAAATTGTTGTTACATAACCAACTCAAAAGATAATAAGAATGATACTAAAAAATAGTATATTTTATGAATATTATTCATATATAATACAATCAAAACAGTATATTATCTTAATATTATAAGTATTAGAAACAATCTAAAACTCAAAACAGTATATTTTCTGAATATTATTCGTATCTGAAACTCAAAACAGTATATTTTCTATTAGTATCGAAAACTCAAAACAGTATCAGAAACTCAAAAGAACATTTGAAAATGATAAATAACTATCTGAATATTATTCAAATATTTTCCTCCAACTAAAATTATATTATTTGAATATTATTCATATCTGAAACTTAAAATAGTATATGAATATGATAATTTGAGTAAGTATATATTGTTAGCAAATTATCAAAGAAATAGTTGGCCTTGAGTAATACATTTCAAATATAATTGCATTCAATTAATTAAAATAAAAATAAATAAATAAATAATTGATATACGCATATCAATTAATTTGAATCCAAGTGCCCATCTTTTTTCAAATGCATGAAACTTGAAATATTTTTCATTTATTTCTATTTTATGATTTGTATATTTTAGTTTATTTTCCATGTATAAAATGAATAAATAATATCACCTTAATATATATATATAAATACACAAATTTATATTTCAAAATATTTTTTTAGGATATTTGAAACTTTAATTATTTATTAAAATTAATGTGAGTTATAAAAAATAAAAAATGAAAAAAATAAGGATAACAGAATATAAGAAAAAAATAAATAAAATGAGAGGAAA
>CATIWM010233659.1:0-10172 GCA_949671775.1 Mallotus repandus
TTGCAACACAATTTCAATCTATTTTAGGTCAAATTCTTCAGTGATAAAATGATCTTAATTGCCTCTCTTTCTACAAAATACAACTCAAAAAAAGTACACATCACAGGCCTGCACAGTGCACAGCCCTAAACCCTGTAATTTTCTTGTTCAATTTTTTTATTCCCTATCCAAACCCCTAATCACCCACCAAAAATTTCCTGCAACTCTAGCTTTCTCGGCAACAGAAAACTAGCCCTAGATATGCTACATTGCACAATGTTTTCCATCAGGACATGAGCCAGATCTAGGGATCCAAATCAGGATGTTTCAACCACTGCAAGGGGATGGGGCCAGTGTAAGCTAGCATCCAACTTAAAGAATAGATGCAAGACTCAGTTACCTGTCTCTTCTCATGCTCTTGAACACTGTTCGAGCTTGTTCCACCATTCCCGATATTGCAAAGGCATCAAGCAAAATGTTATATGCTTTGCGGGTTGGCCTACAGGAGAGCATCAGTGATCTTCAGAAATAATGATACTGCATTAAACTAAACCAATAATTTATAGAAACAGAAAAACCAGTTATTGAATTGGTCTAATAACTGGTAAAAAGTAAATCAGACATGAAAAACTGAAACAACATTCCATCACTGGTAAAAGGTAAATCAGACATGAAAAATTGAAACAACATTCCATCTGCTGCATGATGACACAAGAAGGTAGCCATTCAAAAGGCAATCCCTCTATATATTTAAAGTTCACCTCATAACAGGGTGAGTTCAGCTGGCCTTAAATTGTGCCTACTTAACCCACCCAAGGCAACTTCCCCTGACTGCAACAAATCTCCAGCTAGAAACCACAAGTATGTGATAGGCACGTCTAAGAGCAATTCAAAACTAATTTTGATGATAAATTCTTTGACTAACATTCAAAGAAGGTCCTATTTGCCTTGTCAAAGTGTCCTCAAACATCAATTGAAGATTTCCAATTTCTTTTGGTATGCATTTTGCACTCTTGCCCATGTTTGGAGGACTTGATGGGAGATTATCAGCTTTGTACAGAACCAGAAACATGCAGATTAACCATTATAAGCTCATTTCGTTTTTCACCAAGACATGGATATAAAAGTGTACTCTAAGGAAGCTCTATTCATGTTAGTTCCATAATCATTTAGAATCATTGACAAAATCAAGAGATACAAATTTATCAGTGTTATTCCCAAGGCTGACAATAAAAATTTCACTAAATACACACCTGACACCGGCATCCAGCATCTCCTCAAAAACAGCCAAAGCTTCTTCTTCCCTTCGAGCTTTTCCATAAGCATTGATGAGTAATGCATAGCTTATAACATCAGGTCGAAGTCCAGACCTTTGCATCTAAAGTTATGCATTTACTTCAAAATCTGATTTTACTACCATAAGAAATTAAAACAGAAGGAAAAGAGAAAATGGCGAAGAACAAAAAATCCCAGACCTTGCAAACCACAAAAAGCATTTGAAACAGTCTTCCAATGCGCTTGAGTGAACAGTTACACACTTGCACTCATGCATGAGCTAGTACATCATCATTCAAGTCAGATTCTAGAATGTTCACTGCATTAAACTCTTGATTGCAAGTTTGTAGCAGTTTGCAAGTTTGTAGCAGTGCAAAAACCAATTTGATGACCATAAAGAAACAAATATCTTTACTATGAAAGAAAATGACTTGAAAATGGCCTGGAGTTTCAGTCTGAGCATAATATTGTTCCACCGTTTGACAGGTAAATACTATCCCTGATCAATTCAAAAGAAATATTGGCAGAATATGGGCATTTTGGCACGTGGGTAGATGAACAACTTACATAAGTAAATCCTTCAATTGAAAGATCTATCTGTGATTTTTATAAAATAATTTCAGGATTCATTTAACATTTCTTAATAAATTAATAAAAATTAATGCATAAATTTTTTTTTCTCTTGCATCAAAACTGATATTTTTACATATTTGGAGAAAGTATTTATTGTAAAATTCATAGAAAATGATGCTTCATATGACACTATAGGGAGTGAAATGATTGACGTAGGCATAAAAATATATAATTTGAGTTGGATTTTACTAAGTTTTATGTAAGATTATTGAATTAAATGCTATTTATTTTAGGATTTTGCGTTGAATTAGGACTCAATTTAATTTAGTTTTTAATTAGCAGTTCAATATAGTTTTTAATTAGGATACTTGTTGTATTCTTAGTTCTTAATTAGGATGTTACGTTTTCTAGATATGTTTGATGTACTTTTATCTATTTTGAAAATTGGAGCAAGGAATGCCAGAGGGTTCGAGACACAGACTTGTCTATGCCCGCGTCCCTCTCTAGAAAGCCAAGAAACATCAACTTAGCCATAAACAATGGTGTGTTCATGCTTGTGTTCGTCTCAGAATGAAGAATCAAACCATGTACATGACAGTGTATGCCAATCGTGAGGACAAGTAACCCGGTTAAGGACACGGCCGGGAAGATTTTTAAAGTGAATTCACTTGTTCGGAAAGCAACACGCAGTGTTTTAAAATGGTCGATACTGCACATATTGGCCATTTTGTGCTGGATATTGAGGTAGGTCATCAGCATTGAAGCAGTTTGAGGCTCCTAGGGGGGCTGTGGTGACTGAACAGGCAATGTACTGGTGGAATTGGCTGAAAATGACGTTATTTTCTAGTAAAGTGGTGAGATCTTAGGTAAGGTTCAGTAGCAAAAACAGAAGAAAAAGGAGAAGAGCCAACACATATTATTCTAGGATATATAGTTGTTTTCCTATCAAATTAAAAAAAAAAATATTTGTAATTGTAGTTTTTTTCTTTTAAGATCTTTAAATGAAGTAATCTTTAATTGTAGGTATTTAGTTTACACGTTAACCTAGAGCTATCTTTATTTGTAGTTATTTTATTTGTACACTATAAATTGTAAATATATTAATTTACCTTTGAATAATATAATTTTACTTTACGCTGTTATAATTATGTGATAATTTTATTTGTATTGTATTTTATTATTAATTATAAATGAGATGATAGAGTAATATTTGTATGATTCTTTGATAATAGGATTTTATCTTGTTAGTAACTTCAATGGAATTTAATGCATTATTAAAATTTAATTGATCAGATAGAGATACATTTATAATTTTAATAATAGGTGGTTATAGCTTAAGAGAGTATACTGCATTACCTTAGGCAATTACACCGGTTCATGAATTTATCTAATTTATAGTTGAAATTATCAATTCATTCAAAGAAAACTAAGAGGGAAATCTATGTAAGTATAGTTGTTATTCATTGGTTGAATTTCTTGATAACTTATGTTTAATTGTTCAACTACAATTTAATTTAGTTTAATTTGATAACTCATCTTTCAAATTATTAGTTGATTAGATAGTAATAGAAGAATCAGAATCTAGTGTTTACATAATCCTCATGAAAAAAAAAAAAACTTTACTTAATCTTATATTACTTGTAAATGATAGGTGCACTTGCCTTACGTTGATAACAATGATGAAGGAAACAATATCCAAATTGACATTTTAAAGTTTTCCTACAACTAAATATGAGAATTCATAATAGCTAATAGAAAGGGAAGCCCAACTCTACTAAATATGGAGGCTGCCCTTTCCAGCACTTCTGTATATTTTATTTGAAAGCCATCAAAAATCTCGTGGTGAACTCGGGACAACTGATTCTTGCTCAATAATTGCACAGCCAAATAGCAGATATCCAATTTAAAGATCTAAAGGTTAATGAAACCTAAGCCAAAAGGGGGCACTTATTGGTCCCATTAAAAGTGCCTATGGTAACCATCTATTGGGAAATTCAACATTTATTTGACTGGCAGCATAAGAATTTCTTTTTCGTCAAACTCTACATATCCTGTTTGGTTCAGCTGTGCAAAGTAGAGTTCTATTTCATCAAAAAAGTATTAACATCTAAAGAAAGTTGCTGAGCTATGCAGGTAGCCAAAACACTCTTCTACACTAGTTCTCCTATAAAAATCACTGAGCTCTCTCTTTTCACTTTAATTTTGTTTTAGAAGAGGCTAAATGCATTAGTTCAAGAAGAAGTTGGGTAGAAAAGATTGTGTGTTGCTTGAACTAACTTTTGGATTGGAACTAGAACCTAAGTTTGAGGTCGTCTCTTGAATTCCTCTTTACTTAGCACTTCCCTAGCAAAGGACAACAGCTGATAGCTTCTGCATCATGCCCTTGATCTCTTTCATTTTCCCTTTTTTTAATCATTGCACCCTTTCCTCAACTTTGTGATTAGCTTGCGGTAATGTTATAATCTTGAAGGAAAAGGAAAAACCATCAATTATTTCCAAGAAAAAACAAAATTCCTTTAAAAATTTTCAAATTTTGATGGAAGTTTGGCTTTATTTACTACGTTGCGAAGGAAAACTGACATTTGTTGATCTCTGAAACCAAACTTACCAGGAGAGCTACGCGAGCCACATGTATGTCTCTATGACGGGATAGAATTGATAAAATTAAGCATTTTGGCTAAGAAATTAGGCAAGTGGGGCTCTAAATATTGTAGCCTATATTAGAATTAGAGTGCATGATGTTGAAAAGCAGAAGTTAAGCCTCAGTTGCACCAGCCATTGGATGGAAATATAGGACCAGGATGAATTTTTTTAGGCTAGAAAAAATTAAGACTTGGATTCTAGGTTTAACAGGTCTAATTAGTGGAGAAAGAGCATATATAGAATTAGCAAGAACATAGTTCCTTTGTCTAACACAAGAACATGTTATAATAACACCATCTTATCAGCCTATTTATTAAAGTCAGATTGATCTGATGAGGAGTTATTCTATTAAACGGAGTCAAACTAAGAATGATCACCTCAAGGTAGTTAGCAACTCAAAATATAATGTGCAATCTGAAACATTTCTGACCTTAAGCTAAGACTACTCATCTGATTCCGAGCTACATTTGACAGTTTCTTCAAGTTAGAACTAAGATAACAGAGCATCAGATGAATATCATGACCAGGAATTTATTTCTTGTTATGCATAGCAAGAGTTACAAGTGAGTTAAAGCACCGTATTCACTAAAATTGTTTTATCAATTTTTATTTGCTTAATTTGTTTCATCTATTCACCCAGGCAAGAGTGGAATATCAATAAAGCAATGCAGTTGATAAGGTCCTATTGAAGTTCATTCATTTGATACTAGGACCCTATAACTCAGCATGTAAATGATAATCAAATATTTCTTGTTTGTTTGCTATGTCCAATCCAATAATTCTTGTTTGTTTACCATGTCCAAGGATAGGAACAATATTTGACTGAACTCAAGCAAACAGAGGGGCATTCCAAGTCCAACCTTGAAATTTGGGAAAACCATATATATCAAGCAAATCGCTGCCAAGTCATCTAAACAATGTTGCACAAGCACTTACTTATATAGGCATTCTACTGAAGTTTAGAAAAGGAAAAAAGAAAAAAAAAGGTAATGAAAAGAAAATATTGGCGAAAAGATGGTATTCCATTGCATATCAAACAATAAAGACATAAGTGAAAATCTCAGACTAATTGGAAATTGCACAAAAAAGAAATATCTAAGAAACCAGTCAAACAGCTGAATTTTTTTGGCAACCTTTTTCTTTCTTATTTTCATAACAGTGTTATCCATGAATATAATTGCAGCGTGTCCAGAAATTTAAATATATAAAAAAACACTTTATTTTAGAAGTTTACCTGGTCATAGATCCTTGAAACTTCCTTGTAATTTGTCTCAAATGACATTAAACTGTTAT
The DNA here is from genome assembly GCA_949671775.1 of Mallotus repandus. Taxonomy (NCBI): domain Eukaryota; kingdom Viridiplantae; phylum Streptophyta; class Magnoliopsida; order Malpighiales; family Euphorbiaceae; genus Mallotus; species Mallotus repandus. The sequence continues at coordinate 5,764 of CATIWM010233659.1, forward strand.
AAGTGACAGTAGATTGTGGAACTCCTCGCTCAGTCATTAGTGAAAATATTTTACGAGCTTTTTCATAATTCCCAGCTTTTCTATGCATGTATATCATCATGTGGAACATTTTCTGGTCTGGTTTTAAAGGTGAGTTTTCCTCATTCAAAAGAGTCTCAAAAACTTCTTCCGCTTCCTTAAACTTGTTTCCCTGTAGCAATCCCAAAGACAATCATTATGCTACAAGATGACTCAAATGACAGCATGCTTTACAAAATGTACAACACATGCCAGATGGAAGCCAGCAATCCACTATTCACAGTAGAATTTTATAATTAACTCATTCCTAGTATCCCAAAACAAATCTGACAGGTAGAGTGTACATTGTCGAGTTTGCCTGATAACAAAGGTAAAACAAAACTGATTTGTTATAGAAGTGAACTTAACCCCAAACTACCACACGCTGATTTAATTTGTAATTCAGTTTCATCCATTTCATTGGAACTAAATCAAAATATGAGCAAAAACCAAAAATTCATAAATAATGGTAAAACTATCCTAATAGACCATAACAAAAACATACTTAAAATAGTAAAAAGCTATAAAATGTATACTTAAAATAATAAAAAGCTATAGAATGTACAAAACTGCAATTTAGTATTGTTTGAAGTCTAATTTGGTTCCTACAGAATAATCAATCCAAACAATAGAAACACACTGAACTAAAATCAATTACTAGTATGGTTTAGTTTACAGTTTACATTGACTAGTACGGACCCTACTGATGAGCTAGATCCGGTAAATTAAAACAAGAGTAGAAGTACAAAAGTAAAAAAAAAAAAAAATGTTTTCCAAGTATTTGGCATATTTACAATAATCCACATTTTAACGATTCTAAGAAGCACAAGAATTTTGATCAGTTTATACTTATACAGAAATTATTAGATAGGACTAGTACATGCTCCCTCCTCTCACAAGAATGTGGATCTTACCATCTCAGACCCATAACTCATGTCTAGAAAGGATCATGAACTAATTTTATCCATTGCTTCATATTTCTATATAATAGTCAGACCTGTATGAATACATAGTATTTTAAGGAGGGCTCTGCAAAATGATTATTAATTCTTGCACATTGTGCAGATGAGGGCAAAAGTAACCTAAGACACAGGTACAATTCTTATATATTGAGCAGATGAGGGCAAAAGTATTAATTCTTATATATTTCATTCATTGTCTGCCCCATTCTAATGCATTTGAATCCAATTATAGAACTTCACCCACATGTATCTAGTGCCCATCAATAGCATGCATGAGAAATGAACAGAGACATGGCAAAAAAAATTCACTACATGTACAGCACAACAGACTCTTATTAAGATTTTCTTTCCTTTAGTTTTCTTATTCTATTTTCCCCATCAATTTGTTTATGCATTAGGGAGAGAAAGTTCAGTTTCAATCATGTTTCAGAAATTGAGAGCATACTTTTCATAACAGCAATATGTGCAAAAAAATAAGATAAAACTAAACATTCTTTGATAACGGCTTGTTGAGGTTCAAAAAAGTAAGTTATTCTTTTAGATCTTCAAATGCATGCAAAGCTTACATTCCACATCGTTGTCTTAAAATTTAGAAAAATTGTTAGCCACACACACAGAAAAAGATGATTCTATTAATAACCTAATGTGTTCAATGGAGTTACATTTGGTCTCAAAAAAAAAAAAAGGAGATTTCAGTTTGATGGATTAAAAAACATTTGAAACAGCTAAATTAATTACAAAGATATCTAGATTATACAGAGACAATTAGAAATGCATGCCTAACTATAAAACATAAGAGCACACACATATGACAGTAAGCTTCAATATAGGTAGATTACCTCAACAAATATTTTTAATATTATTTGATAAGTCACGGCAGAGGGTGTGGGACCTGAAGATTGCATCCTCCTAAAGATGGCCTCGGCATTATTATACCGAGCTCCTCTTCCATACGCCTCCATAAGGGCAGTATGGGATACAACATTTGGCACATAGCCCATCTTATTCATATATCTTAAGACCTTCTCAGCCGCATTGAAGTCCCCTTGCTTTCCATAGGCAGTTATAAGCATGAGTGAATCCATTTCATTAAAGTCCCACCAGTGTTGTGTCCGGAGCCATTCTAGTATCTAGCAAATACAGCAGCAGACGTTAAGCAAGCAAAATATCCAAATAAGCAGCAATCAACACAAGAGCAAAGCATCTTGTCTCTCGCAGAAAGAAAGAAATGACTAAGCTTTGTCCTAAACACAATATTTCACAGAGCCAGTGTTGTAATATTAAATATGTGTTCAGCTGGGGGATTTGAATTTGATACTAGGATCCATCATTGAAATAACACCAATTTCACTATCCCCTCAACCTCAAATAGAAAATGACCCTAATATTGTGAGCAACAAATTCAAATTCCCTATGGACCCTAAGTTTGATAAGGTTACTTAGTTAACTTTTATCTACCATTCACATCATCCACTATGTAAAAACTATTTGGTAGACATAATGGAATTAATAAACCGTTATGCTAAGTCTCTGAAGAAAGTTTCAAGCCCATCGAGCATTTTGTAGTGGTGGGATACACCTCCCTATCTGAATCTACCGTTGTAAAACATGCAAATGATAACCATGTCAACCTACAAGCATATAGTTTAATTTAACACAACTAATTACAGCCATTGAAACACTGATATAGAAAACAATGAAATGAGAGATTAAAATGAAATACCTCAGAAACAAGATTCCATTTCTTGAGCTGCTTAAACCGAACTAAAGTACCTAATACTAAGTGTTTAGGAAGAGGTTGATTGTTAATCATCTTGGTTTTAAGAACTGAAACAACAGAACCATTTGTATCTTCAATTTGCTTCATTAATTTTCTCCAGTTCTTCTGGTCAGCTTCATCTTCTGCATCTTTAAACACTTCCACTTTCCTTCTTCTCTGTAAAAACTTCCGTGGAGATAGCATCCCTCTTGCCACCACTACACTCTCCAATCTTCTTCCATTGTTTACTACCTTCACTGGATTACTTAGTGCTACTTTTGGCTGGCTGTAATTTAAATAAATAAAAAAAAAAACAGATTCATTACATAAAAAATCAACGAAGACGTAACGAAGAGCAAAAAGAAAAAGATGGAAAAGGACCTCCAAGGAGTTGAAGGAGGTGAAATGTACGGCTTGAAGGATAGTGTTGGAGCCATTTTCTGTTTACTTGTTCTGCTGCTTCTTCTTCTCCATGATATTGATGGATTTTTTTCTTTATGAGAGGATAGGAAAATGACTACATGACCATCCGTACAGCAATCAGCCATTCGTGCTTGTAAGCGTTGCATACGACATCGTATTAAAAAAATATATACTATAAATTTATCCACGATTAAGGATCAATTTGCCTCTCAACTTTTCATCCAAGATCAAATAAGCCATTTTGAACCTGTTAGAATCAATTTAACCACTCAACTTTTTAATAAAGGTCAAATTGCCCCTAAATACTACGGTCAGCTTCTTATTTTTGACAAATAAATAAAAAGACTCCTTGCAAATTACAAATATCTCCATAATATTTTAAAAATTTGACAAATGAGCCTTTATTTTAATAAAAATTCTTACTAAAAATTTAATTTTATAGTTATGTTTAATTAATTTATAATTTATAAAATTTAAAAATCTAATAATATATTATATAAATATAAATATAAATTTAGTATTCACCAATAATTTTTAGTACTATTGAAATATAGAACTTTTATTCATATTATAGGCTGTGAGGTTTAGCGCGCGCCCAAGTGTTCGGCGACCACAATACTATGTAGGCTTAGGGTCCACTAGGAAATACAAAATAGGCTTGAGGCCCAAATCGGAGATGAAGTCACCACCTGAATGAAACCCGAGACACACTGTACAACAATTGGATTCCATGGGGTTTCCCAGGAGCTGTCCTCAGAGAAAAGGTTTGAAAATTGAGTATAGGCTTTTGGAATGCCCACCCAACCTTGTGGTTGGCCTCCGTTTGTGTTTTGTATTTTATTACTTTTAATTATAAAGTTATTTCTTTATTGACGTGCAAATTGTAATTATTTATAATCAATTGTCAGATTTTACTTTTAATCCGAGTTTGCACATTAGTCCATTTTCATGTTTATAACCCCAAAATTCATCACAAATAATAAATTACAAAATACGATTAAAGAAAATGGGGAAGGGTTTAAGGATTACAACCCATTATACAATTAGAACAACACTAAAATGTAAATAAAAATAAATAAATTCAAGCTAATCATGGTATCAATATTTAGATGATTAAAAATCATCCTAAAATTTCTGCAAAATCTAAAATGTTAATCTCTCCCACAAACATAAAAATCCTACAAAAGAAATCCAACTTGTTAGCTTTA
>CATIWM010233684.1:0-13079 GCA_949671775.1 Mallotus repandus
ATCATAATCAATGCCTTCTTCTTGATTATAACCTTTAGCTGCTAGTCTTGCTTTGTTCCTAGTTATGACACCTTGTTCATTCATCTTATTTCTAAACACCCATTTGGTGCCTATAAGAGGATGATGTTTTGGTCTAGGAACTAAAGTCCAAACTTTATTTCTCTCAAATTGATTTAACTCTTCATGCATAGCAAGGACCCAAATTTCATCACATAAAGCATCATACAAATTGACTGTAGACTTAAGTTTAGATATTGTTGTTACCCCTTGTGTAGTATCATTGATGATGAGGTCTTGTGGATGTGATTTACTGAATTGCCAATCCTTTGGAAGGTCGTCCTTTAAGGTTGGTTAATGTATCTCCTCATCTTTCTCCTTGCTAGGATCTTCAAGTCCCAAAGGTTTGTTATCATTTTCTTCTTGATTTTTCTCTTCCATTAAATCACCTATACCATCATCAACACTACAAACATCCTTTCTAGGATCAAGTGAATTTAATTCATAAAAAACAACATGCATAGATTCTTCAACAACTAGAGTTTTTTTTATTAAACACTCTATATGCTTTGCTAGAGGTAGAGTAGCCTAGTAAAATTCCTTCATCAGCTTTAGAGTCAAATTTTTTAAGATTTTTCTTGGTGTTTAATATAAAGCACTTGCATCCAAATACTCTTAGATATGAGATTTTGGGTTTTCTATTATTCCAAAGCTCATAAGAAGTGTTATTTAAAATGGTCCTTTTGAAAACTCTATTTGAAATATAACATGATGTGTTAACGGCTTCCGCCCAAAAGTATATTGGTAAATTATAATAATGAAGCATTGTTTTAGCCATTTTCGCAAGAGTTTGATTTCTCCTTTCAACTACCCCATTTTCTTGAGGAGTTCTAGAGATGAAAACATATAAGAAAATCCATTTTCACTACAAAAGAGTTTGAAAAATTCATTTTCAAATTTTGTTCCATGATCGCTTCTAATAGAAGAAATACAAAAACCTTTTTCTTTTTGAGCTCTTTGTGCAAAATTTTCAAAAGCTTTAAAAGCATCATTCTTATGACAAGAAAACACACCCAGTTTAAATCTAGAGTAATCATCAACCAATACATATGCATAGTGCATTCCACCAAGACTAGCAACTTTAGTTGGACCAAACAAATCCATATGTATAAGTTTAAGTGGTCTAGAGGCTAACGCAACATTTTTTAGCTTAAATGGAGACTTGGATTGTTTTCCTTTTTGACAAGCATCACAAGGTTTATCTTTAGTGAATTCAAGTTTTGGTAAACCAATCACAAGTTCATGCTTACAAAGAACATTTAATAGCTCAAAATTTGTATATCTTAACCTTCTATGCCATGTCCATGTGTCATCAGAAATAGCCATCAAGCATTTAATATCCTTGTTATCAAATTTATTCAAATCAATAACATAGACATTGTCAACTCTTTCACCACTAAAAATTACATTGTCTTCATAAAGAGTACTAACAAAGCAATTCTTAGGACAGATAGTGACTTTGTTTCCCATATCACACAATTGAATTATACTTAATAAATTATGTTTGAGACCATCAACAAGCAATACATGATTTATAGATAATGATTGAGAGTTACCAATTTCTCCAATACCAATAATCTTTCCTTTTCCATTGTCTCCGAAGGTAACATGTCCTCCATCTTTAGCATCAATCTTGTTTAATTGCTCTTTGTCTCCAGTCATGTGTCTTAAACATCCACTATCAAGATACCATTTACTTTTTCTTCTTGTGGACTTCAAGCACACCTATATAACATCCACTATCAAGATACTATTTACTTTTTGTTCTTTTGAACCCAAACCTTAATTTTTCTAGGTTTTTTAGTCTCAAAGTAATCCGAAGGTAGCAATTGCAAATGTAGTTTTTGATAGAACATTACATTGCTAGAGTGACCTTTGGTCATGCAATAAAAACATTCAACATTTGGGAATTTATTTATTTTAGGATGATATGCTTTCCTAGGATATGAATGATGCCTTGTACATCGTGGTAGTGAATGCTTTCTATAACCTTTTTGAGTCATGGTGTGAGATATACATTGACATTGGCAATGTGTATTTGGATAAGTTTGTACAACATGTTTATGTGCATTATGGTGTGTAAAATGCTTAGGAATGTTGTGTCTAGTGTACATGTAAGCATGTTTGGGTTGTGGTTTTCTATCATAAACCTTACCTTTTTGTTCTAATATAGTTTAAGTCTTATGAGACTTACCATTATCATTTGACACATGAGACCTTCTAGCTTTGACGGCTTAAGTCTCATTTGATTTGGAGGTAGATGTAATAGAATCATGTGATGCTTTAACAAAATTAATGTGTAATGATGATGAGGAAGGCATTCCATTTACATATCCAATTCCACGAGTATCTCCATGGAATTTCTGAGAGTCAAGAAGACTATCTAAAGTTTCTTTTCCCTTCTTTAATTTAGAAATATAATTTTTTTTTATCTCTAAGACCTCTTTAGAAAGTTTATGTTTTTCATCATTTGCTTTCGTAAGTTGGTCTTTCAAGGAACTTGAACATTTTAAATCACTTGCAAGTTTTTCATTTGATTTAACAAGTTTAGAAAAATTATTTTTCAAGTTTTCGAATTCCTTAAATAAGCTAGTAAACTTATACTTGTAAAACTTTTACCTAAAAAGTAGGCTAGTATATTTATACAAAAGTTTACTTGCAATAGAACTCTCATCATCATCATCATCATCATCAATATCATTATGACTTAGAAATAGATGGTACCTCATTTTTTTCATTAAGAGCCATAAAGCAAAGGTTGGCCACTTCTTGTTATTCCTCTTCCCTTTTGGATTTGGAGGATCATCCCAAGTAGCTTTGAAAGCCTTCTTTTTATCCTTTGCTACCTTGTTCTTGAATTTGAGTTTGGGACACTCACTTCAAATGTGACCTGGTTTCTTGCATTCATAGCAAGTAACTTATTTGGTTTTCTTCTTACCATCTTATTCATACTTCTTGTTGAAGTCTCTTGTTCTTGAGGTATGTTGCTTTTCAAGAATTTCTTGAAGTTTTTTGTGAGCATGGCGATTTCTCCATTTTCGTCACTTGATTCTTCAAGGTTTTCTTCTTCACTATCATTTTGTGAATCTTTTAGAGCAATGCCTTTCTTCTTGTCTTCCTTCTCTTCTTGTTCTTCACCTCTTTGCTTTATTGTAAGCTCATGGGTGAGAAACTTTCTAATAAGCACAACGGTTGAGAGAGTTGAGAGATCTTGAGATTCCTTAATTGAAGTAACTTGATATTCCCAATCCTTCATAGGTAGGATTCTTAGAATCTTTTTGTCTATTTCTTTCTTAGAGAAGCGTTTTCCAAGTTTCTTGAGCGTTGTGAGAAGAGCCGTGAGACAATTTGTCATCTCCATAATTGATTCATGTGACTTCATCTTTGAAAGTTCATACTCATAGATGTGAAGTTAAACCTTCTTTTCTTATCATGGAGGATACTATAGTAATCATAGCCTTTTTGTTCAGGATGTTTTCTTCTTTTCAGTCATTGCTCCATTCATCTCTTGGAAGAATAGTGACTACACCATCTTTGGTAGCTTTAGGAGATTCCCATCCTTTTAAGACACTTTCCTAAGGTTTGGATTCATTATCTAGATATAAATCCATTTTGAATTTCCAATTTGGATAATCACTACCATTAAAGAAATGTTAAAGAGAAGAAATATTTTGTGTTTCACTTCCCATGATCTTGTATTTTAGCAATGAAGTACCTAGAATTCAAGATCTGATATAAAATGAAAATGCCTTAGGGGGGGGTGAATAAGGCAATTAAAGGATTTTAAAAAATTAAAAGTAAAGTTGAGGAAATAACAAAAATAGAGGAAGATTAAAGATGAAGAGAGATAAACACAACAATTTAAGGAGTTCGAATTCAACAATAATCTTATGTCTCCACCTATCTTATCCCCAAGTTAGGATTTTCAATTACCCACAATCTTATTCACAAGATTGAGATTACACAAGAGTTTAAGGCTCACTCTTACAACCTTAAAAACTGGAGTTTCTAGGCTCACTCTAAGATGAATCCCAAGTGTTTTAATGGCTAAACACTAAAACCAATTCCTTTAGAATAGAATCTCACTTCTCGTTTTCTAAAACGCAGAAAATAGAAGAACAAGAATATCTATTCTAACACTCACCAACTCTCATAAGAGTTACACAAATATATAAAATAAATTTTGAAAGAATTTGAGAGCTTTTTGAATGTTAAGAATGAGAATTGTAATAAGCAAGTGTCTTAACATCAATTGAGCTCTAGGTGTTGTTTATATAGATAAAAAAAACTCAAATTATAGTTGTTAGAGCAATCAAACATGTCTCTAACGTCTCCAAAAATTAAATTGATTTAATTTTACTTTTGTGCTGTCAGACTATTGATTACGGCCGTGACTGTGGTCTCATGATCATGACTTACAAAAATATAGTCATTAAATTCAAATATATATGTTGAGCATGTAAGGAGTCCTGGTCATGAGCAGCTCACGGTTGTGATGACAGACCGTGAGGGGCTTAAATTTTGAAGAGAGCTTAGATGCCTATTTGTCATGAACTAGAGGAGATCGTGACTATGGATCATGACTTAATCATGAGCACCTCACGATTGTGATCCCAGAACGTGAGGGGCTCAAAATTCTTTTCATGAAATGAGCTATGTTGATACTTGGCTTGTGATGGTCTGTCACAACTGGGATAGTAGCTCGCGACTGCAGCAAATTCACTTAGTTTTGCATATATTTGAAGCTCTCACTTCCATTAAATGATTTGAGCTCTTACGTAATTGAGTGGAGCTTGATTTGACCTAATACACTTAGTAAACAATATTAGTTCAATTAAATTATTTGTCAAAGATCAAAATACAATGATTGAATAAACAATTTAAGGTCAATAAAAGTATATGGGGAGATTAAAAGTAGACACAATGAAAGCCCTCTAAGCCCAGATAGATGCACTTACAAAGCAAATTGGTAACCTCACCCACAACAAAAATAATTCAGCCCCTTCAGGTGAGAATTGTAATTTGTTGGGGTACTTTAATAATAAATTTGGTGTTTTTGATGTAGGTATGAGGGGAAAAGGTTACCAAGAGCAATACAATTTTGTTGTAAATCAATTTTAAAAAAGGCGAGCCAATAGCCCCTACTCCAACACTTACAATCTGGGGTGGCAAAATCACATAAATTTTTTGTGGAGTAACAACAACAATATGGCTGCACCTAACTTCTCCAACAATAACAACTTGTAAAGGCAACAAGCACCATTAAGATTTCAACATCTACAGCAAGATAGAATGGCATCTTTGGAGAATAAGCTAGGTAAATTTTTGGATGCCATTACTAATAAGATATCAAGTCATGAAGAGAATTAAAAGAGAATAGAGGCCAAGTTTGATCAAATTGCAACGAATCACTCCTCTTTGATTCATAACATCGAGGTACAACTTAGACAGGTTGCCAATGCCATGGGAACAAGAGCATAAGGAAATCTTCCAAGTACCACAGAGTCAAATCCCAAAGAATTAAAGGCTGTAACTTTAAGGAGTGGCAATGAAGTGAAGACACAAGCTAAAATTTTCAAGGAGGACGAGAAGAAGGATGAGGAGCAATATGTCATGGTAGAAGATAAGGCAAAAGAGAAGAGTAAGACAGAGCAAAAGGAAGTTCCTAAATCTACACCTTCCTTTTTTGTGCCAGAGCTACCATTCCCTCAAAGATTGAAGAAGTAGCAAGATAGAGAGCAATTCCCAAAATTCTTATAAATTTTCAAGAAGGTGTAGATTAATGTTCCTTTCTTTGAAGCAATGGTGCGTGCCCAAATATGCCAAGTTCCCTAAGGATGTTATCACAAACAAGCAACGTTGGGATGCTCATAAAATAATACCTTTAATAGAGACATGTAATTCAATTATTTCTTGGAAGATCCCAACCAAATTAAAAGATCCAGAGAGTTTCATAATTCTTTGAATTATTGGTACTAGTGAATTTCCTAAATGTTTGTGTGATTTAGGTGCAAGTATTAACTTGATGCCTCTTTCTGTTTTTAGGAAATTAGGATTGGGAGACATGACGGTTATCAACATGTCATTGCAACTAGCAAATCATTCCATAAAAAAACCTCATGGAGTGATAGAAGGTGTCTTGGTAAAAGTAAATAAATTTATTTTCCCTATTGATTTTGTTGTTTTAGATTTTGAGGAAGATAGATCTTGTCCACTGATTTTAGGTAGGTCGTTCTTGAACACTAGTAAAGCCTTGATTTTTTACACATGAGAGAAAATTAACATTAAGGTTAGGTGATGAAAAGGTTGATTTTATAATGCCAAAATTAATGAATTACCCTTTAGATGATGAATCATGCATGCAAATTGTTGCCAATAATGAATGTGTTCAAAAAGTTAATTTTTCTTTTGATGTTAGTGGTGGAGATGAGATACTAAGTGATAAATGAAGAAGTGTAGGACAACATGAGCACAAATTCACCAAACCTGAATTATTGGTTGGAAGTGATAACCCCATACCCTCTTCCATTGAAAAACCTCAAAACTTAGAGCTTAAGCCACTATCGAACCATTTGAGATGTGCATTTGTACAAGAAGCTTTAGGTTGGCATGATTTTGACATAAAGGGAATTAGTCCCTTTATTGTCATATATAAAAGATATATGGAAGAGGGGAATAGACCTCTATAGTTGAGAGACAAAAGTGACTTAACCCGAACAAGAAAGTAGTATTGAACAAAGAAATTGTCGAACTTTTTGATACATACATTATTTATCCTATTTCTGATAATGAGTGGGTAAGTCCAATTCAGTTTGTGCCCAAAGAGCGGGAATCTCTTGCATTACTCCCTCTACAATGAAGTGCAAACGGGTCAACCTAACGACCTTGACTTAGAACTATAATTTTTATTTTATTTTACCCTTTTTAATAATAAGCCATTTTATTTCTTTATTTTTTTCCTTTCTTTTCTTTAATGCTTTGATTTTAATTATGTTTTGATTTTCCTTCTTTTATTTATGCTTTGATTTTTCCCTTCTATGAATTTAATTGCTTTAGTAAGGATTTATTTTTTATTTCACTTGTAGAATTTTTGTGTTTGAGCTTTTTTTTTTACTCATTTTCTTTTGTGCTTAGTTCACTTTCATTTTGCATTTTTCCTGTACATTTTTTTTTCTTTTCACTTTTTCATTGTCATTAGTTCTTGAAAAATAACATTATACACACAAAATTTTTAGAAAACTTTGGGCTATGGTGGTAGCATGTGCTACGACCGCAGCAAATTCAAGTGAGTTTTGGGGTTGTCTCGGCTGCGACTGCAACACCCTCTATCATGGCAGTCGAGAGCAGTCCATTTCGGAGCGCACATGGGGCTGCCACTGCAGCCCCCAGTTGCAAAAAAAAAACTAAAAAAAAATTTTCTAATTTTTTAACAAGTCCTTTAGGTTTAAAGTGCTCTTTATTTTTTCTTCTTCTATAATTTTTTTCTTTCATTGGTATTTATTTTATTCTGTTCCGATATTATTCTTTCTTTTCTTTGTCTTTTCAATATTTTTGTTTTTCTTTTCTGCACTTCCAACTTCATAATCCTTAACTTCTTCTTCTTCTCCATACGCACACACTCATAATTCCTCCCCTTAATTCTTATATTTTCCTTTCAATTTCACACACCCATCACATTATTCCACTAACATGATGAAGATGTTGGTGAACCCAATGCCGATGAAAATATGATCAATCGCAATGATGCCCAAGTTGTAGGTGTGAGGGAGCATGTGGGTTGATAACAAATATTGGCTTGTTTTGAGTAGTGAGGGGAGTTTCCTTTTACCACCTTTATGCTCTTTTGTTTTTTTTTTATTTCCTTATCATTTTTGTTCATGTTATTTTGTGTTTCTTGCTTAGTTTTTACATTGAGGGCAATGTGAAGATTAAGTGCGGGGGGTACATTTTCTTGTATTTTGCATGTAGTTTATTTTATTTTCTATTATTATAAATTTTATTATTTTATTCTATTTTTTTCTTAGAATTATATTTGCTTTTGTATGTTAGCATTTACATATTTAAATTTTTGCACCCTATCCTTATGATGAGTAGAGCACATTGAATGTGATTCTTGTAAATGTTTTATAATATTTTGTTAATGCTTAAGTTAGGTTGATTATTTGCAGTTAACGACTTTTGGAAATTTAATGAACTTAATGCTTACTTGCTTTCGAGTGACTGAATTTTGTGAGTTGATAATTAAGAAAAATACTTGTAAGTGATACTCAATTTTTTACTCTTAGTTGATCCTTGAGTCTAGCATATAAAATGGTAGCTTCATAAAAAAATTTAAAAACAAATCTCTATTTTTAGTAAGGAGCAAAATATTTTTATTTTAATCTTTATATACTCCTATATACTCCAATGCTCTAAATAGAGTAAGTGTATGCAAAGGAGCCACTTGGCGATATCCACGCTTAGTAGTGCAGGAACGTTAGGGGATTACTAAAAGTGGGGAGGTTGGTTATAGAGAATTAAAAAAAATATGAGATGGAGCATAAAATGCACTTGCTTGAAAAAAAATGATGTGGCTATCTTTTATATGTTAGAATTTAGGGGCTGTTAAGGGTTAAGTGAGTAGTATCATTTGCTTTTATTTTTCTTGATTGTCAACTTATAAGTTTTTAAAAATTCAATGGTTAAGTTTGCTCTTGACTTGGTAAAGCTTATGTCTTTGACCTTAAGTTATCATTTTAATTTTAGGTTATAAGTTTTGTATTAACTAAATATAATGGGGATGGACAAGTTAAAGTTTGTCAATGTGCTAAATTCGTTATTATGATTGTTTTGGCAAGTAAATGTTTAAGTGTGGGCGAATTTGTTAGTGTCAATTATTGCATAGTTTTCTATTTAATTTCCATAGGATTTATTAGTATTTCTCTATGTTTTATTATTTATAATCAGTGTTTTATTAGGATTTTAGTTTATTAGCTTAGTTTCATTTCCTTTTTAGTTTCTTAGTTAATATATGCCATTTTGGTATTTTTTTTGTAGGAATTTTGCTTTCCTAAAGAGTCTTGGATTCAAGCCAATAATTAAAGAGCTATTTTATGGAGTTATCTTCTTAATTGGAGGAGGTTTTGAAAGTGAAAAATTACCAACTTTGTCCTTGAAAGAATTTACGGTATTTTTCTCTATAAATTGAGAATTTTTACTCTAGGCTAGGGGAGCCATTGGAGGAGAAAAAAACACAAGAAACCCTAGAAGATCGAAGGAATAAGAATTTGAAGATTGAAGATTAATTATAATTATATCTTTCTTCTTCTCTTTCTTGTATTTTTATTATGGGTTTTTCTTGTCATTTCTTGGAGATTATTGATAATATGTTAGGCTAAATGTTTATTTGTTAGGAATTGATGATCCAAATATGATATAAGCTTCCAATTAAATAAATTCATTAGTTGTTGCATATTGTGCTTATTAATCTTAATGGTTGTTGTTATTTGGCCACCAATAACATAATTTCAATTAGGATTATATATTGAGATGGTAATTCTAGTAGATCTATAAACACAAGTTTAACTTAACTCAAAATTAGAGATAAATTGAGTTGATTAAATTCTAATTGAGTTGTGCTTCATAATTCATTGTTTTGATATCTAGGTATTTGGATTACAATAAGAATTGGGTCTTTATTACCTTTATTGATAATTATGAATTTAATTTAATTAATACTTGAGAAAGATTGATTGATGCTTTAGAAAAACTTGAGATATGCATAGCTAATTGAGTAATAAATTTGGGTAGCTTAGTGATTGTGAGGTGGTTTAATTCCTAGCAAATTTTGATTATTGATTGTTTATTCTTAGATTTAAAAATTATTTTTATTTTATAGGTTTATCTATTTCCTATTTAAATTTCATTCAAAAATTCCTTAATCGAAAGCCTTAGCCAATAAAGAATTAGGTTATTAGGTGATTGGAACGAGTCCTTGTGGGAACGATATTTTTATACTACTTGGGGATACCTTACACTTGTAGTTTTGTACAAACAACTTGCTCAAGGTCTTGGCCCTAAATACAAAGATTTTTTAATGGCTATGCTAACCAAACCTCCATATCCTTCATACAACTAATTTATTATGTCCCTTAAAGCACATGATCAAGCTTTACAATTAGAAGCTGAAACGAATGGGCATCAAACAAACCATGAACAAGCCTACTATGGTCGTCGTGGAAGAGGATGAGGACGTGGAGGATGATTCAATTCCAGGATGTGTTTTTTTCCCTATAGTAGGCCAACGCCAGTATGACAAAGACTAGTATGGTCGCAAAGCACAGTTTGGAGAAAACCATCCTGTCGATTCTGCTCGTTAAACAAGTGGAACCATAGTGTGTCAAATTTGTGGTAAATATAATCATACTAATTTTAAATGATGGAACAACGAGCCATTTGTCCTTTTTATCAAATAGGAAAAAGCTGCAACGTTGCTTTTATTCCATCCATGAGCATTTCTAAATATCCTCTTGAAAAATTACACTGACTTATGGGGTCCAGCCCTTATTTCTTCTTATCAAAACATTAAATATTATGCAGTCATAATTGATGATTTTGCAAGATATTTTTGGATAATTCCACTAAAAAGAAAATCTAATTTCTTTGAACAATTCCTTAAATGATGAATTGGCTAAGTCTTTGTATGAGAATTGCAATGATGAATCAATCTTAAGAACTACATTATTATCTTATATTACTTATGGTTTAATTTCAATTAGTGCAAAATTGTGTTATGTGTGCTTAATAATCATATGTAACTTGCTAATCAAAGTATTCACAATGAGAGTTGGGGTAATTTGTTGGAATGTAATTGAAATTACTTAAGAATTGGATATCACTTGGAGACGAGGAATTTATCTTAAGGGAATAAAGCTTAGCATAATATCTCTTTAGTTTTCTCTTATCTCTGCATCAACACGAGAGTGCTTGTGGACTCTAAGAGGAAATGCCTCTAATTGACAATGAGAATTATTTTTGGAGTATATAAACTAATTTCCAATCAATATGTTGTGTGATAATAAAAATCTAAGGTTTTTAATTGATTATGAATTGTAATTCTCCCGTGTATGACTTCGTTTGTCTATAGTATTCTTTAGCATTTTTAGTGGCTATTCAATGATTTAGATTTATTTATTAGTTTTAGTAAATTATTATTACTTTGATAATATTTTACCTATCCATCTTAGTATCTATCCGGTTAATATAAAGTTTACTTCAAATTCCCGAGTGTTCGACACCCTACTTGCTCTATACTAAGTCTTAGAGACTAGGGTATTACAATTCAATCCTTAAACAAATTTTGGCGCCATTGCCGGGGAATTTGTGTAGTAATTTTTATTAATTTAGGATAAAGAAAGGTTGTTTTATGCCTTAATTTTTTTATATTTATTTATTTATTTATTCATTTATTTTTTTTAAGTTTTCTAATTTTTAATGTTAGTTTGTTTAGTTGTGGTTTGACTTTTCAAGATGCTAACTAGAAGTACTAGTGATAATACTTTATACTTTGATCCTGAAATTGAATTAACTTTACGTGCTTTATGCAGGGATCAAAGATATCGATGAGTGAATCAACAAGAATTAAATATAATGGCAGAACAGGCGAGAAGGACATTAGGTGATTTTGCCATGCCTGACATAATGGGTGGTTTTAGAAGGATTGTGGCTCCATCTATTGCCAACAATAACTTCAAAATGAAACCAAGCATCATTCAAATGGTGCAAAATAATCAGTTCAGAGGTTTATAAGGAGAGGACCCATATGCACATATTTTAACTTTCCTTAATGTGTGTGCAACCTTCAAGATTAATGGAGTGACCGATGATGCAATAAGGCTTAGGCTTTTCCCATTTTCAGTTAAGGATAAAGCACAAATATGGCTTGCTAGTTTGCCTAGTGAGTCAATCACAACATGGCACCAACTGAAACAAGCATTTCTACACAAGTATTTTCCACCATATAAGATCGCTAAGTTTCATAATGAGATTACAACTTTCAAGCAAAATGGAAGTGAGCCAATCTATTCAGCTTGGGAGAGATTTAAGGAGCTTCAAATGCAATGTCCACATCATGGCTTACCAGATTGGATGATCCCTTAAATTTTCTACAATGGGTTGATGGATGAGAATAGAAATATTGTTAATGCAGCCTCTAGTGGAAAATGGATGGATAAAATGGCAAAGGAAGCAGTAACTTTGTTAGAGGAACTTACATCTCAAGCGTACATGAGTGATGAACTGATAATGGCAAAGGCTAAGGGAGTCTTGGAATTAGACACCATCAACTTATTAATTGCCAAGGTAGATGCTCTCATTAAGTTAGTAAGTAAGTCTTAAATTAATTCTATGGAAAGTGTTAATATGATTTATAAGTTATGTGGAGGACAACATTTATATTCTCAATGTAATGCGGGTTCTAATGAGGAAGTGAATTTTGTACAAGGAGCTTTCGACCAAAGGGGGGCAATGAACTCAAACTCTTATAATCCCCAATGGAGAAACCATCCAGGATTTTCCTGGTCAAACCCATCCTCCCAATTGAATCCCCCATTTAAGCTAAACAATAAACCATAAAACCCTCCAAGATTTCCCATGAAACATGCTTTTAACCCTACATAAACTAAATCTAACATTGAGACTCTCATGGAGCACTTTGTTAACCAACAAATGACCATTAACAAACAAAGTGAGGAGCAATTTAAGCAAATTAACTCTAAACTTGAACAACTAACAACTCATAACCGTATCCTTGAAACTCAAATTGCTCAACAAGCCTCTTCCTCTAACTCTACACCCATGGGAAAGCTTCCTAGCCAACTGGAGTTTGCATTAAAGGAGACTTTCCAAGTAATCACTTTGAGGAGTGGTAAGGAAGTTGAAAAAGTTACTAGTAAAAATAAGAGAGTGGTTGAGGATGATGATGTAGTAGAAGTGGAAGCTAGCAAAGAAAATAAAAATGGTGATGCTAGTGGTAAGGATGATGT
>CATIWM010233721.1:0-10029 GCA_949671775.1 Mallotus repandus
TTCAAACACACATACATATACATTTCAATTTAAATTTTCATTTTTAAATTTAATTATTTTAGATTATACATATAATTTAATTTAGAAAGATTGATAATTAAGTAGAATATTTTTCTTAAAAATTATATTATTAGTAAAAAAATTAAAGATAATTTTATCTATTAAAATTTAAAACTTGAAATATTTTGATACAATAACAATTTTTTGATGTCAAATCTCTTAGAAGGGGCTAAATGACTGGTTGAATAACTTTAGGTGTGTTTTTGAGCCAAAAAATAAATCAAGAACTTAATTGAGCCTCGCACAATACATTAGGGGCTAAATTGGACTTTTCCCCTTCAATTTATGTTGTATCGCAATTTCAACTAACGAGAAATCAAGAATCCGGTTCCCCATCTTTTTTTATTTTTTTTCCAAATTGGCCATTCCAAGAAAGAAGTCCTAATCCTGATTACTGCATCCTGATTGGCATCAAGCTTTCCTTTTACTACTATTTACCACTGAGGTTTCTGCAATACTGTTATAGATGATGTTGTTTATTGTTCATCCAGTGGCTACAGGCTTTGTTCCTCCTTTCCTTGATTTCATTCCTCGCTACAGCCGTTAGATGATTCTATTAGGGAATCTAGCAGAGTGTTAAAGATGATAGGGTGGATTTTGGCACCGCAAGGGTGGCTTAAAATCAATACTGATGGCAGCTAGAAGTCGTTTAGGGTTGCTACCGCAGTAGGTTTGATTTGAGACTAGGAGGGAAATTAGATCGATGGTTTCACTATCAATCTCCCCGATTGCCCTTTCACTCTAGTTGTAGAGTTATGCGATATCTTGAGTGGGTTGCACCTAGCAGAGGATCTTGGTTTCAGAAGCATCATCATGGAAAGAGATAATAAGGTTAGTGTGAATAGGATAAATGAGGGCAGAGACACACTGCATGCATGGGTGCAATAGAACACTCCTTGATTACTTCTAGCAAGGAGTTGTTGGCAATGCAATCCAATGTAAAGCTTCAGCATCAATACTGGGAAGGGAACACAGTAGTTGACGCATTAGCAAATTTTTCATGTGAGCTCCCCATTGAAAAGATGGTTAGTCTAGATTATTCTGTTGAGAGTACCATCAATTTACTCCTTGAAGACATTTGTGGAGTGAAATTTCCTCGGATGTGCTTGTCTTTGTAATTGAGTGGATTATGTTGTATTTCTTATATAATGTAAAACAAAACAAATTGATATTATTAATGTACTTAAGATTTTATATGGCCTGAAAACAAGTAAATATATGTATATATAGTAGTATGAAAAGCTCATAATATATAGCTTACTTGAACTAGACTAGATATGGCTTAACTGAGATGAGCTAATTAAGTAGATTTATAGGATTTTTTGGTTAAAGATTAATTTTACAACTACCAACAAACATTGAAAGAAGATATCATGAAATTATGGGTCAAGAGTATGACATGAATCAGAGAAATGTTTTAGTATTGAAACATACAATAGCTAATGAGACCATAAACTCTTTAACATCCAATTATGTGCCCAAGAAGCATTGGCAACCATAAAATCAGCACTAAAGTTTCAACTAGATTAATATGATCTCTTATATTCTTCTACGAATGTAAGATCTACATCAAAACAATATTAATTTATAACCCATAATCAGGGCAAAATGTGATGATAGCAATATGAATCATGCCATAATCCATTCCATTTTTAGGGTAGGTGTTGGAGAGTGAAGGTGGAAAAAATCCCACATAGAATAGAAGAAGAGAATGTAAAGGAAATATAATTGAGGGGAAACCACAAACTGAATGGCTAAGGCCATTTTGGTAGAAGGCAAGCCCATTGTGAAACCCAATTTCTTAATATGGTATCAAATCCCAAGAGTGTTGTTCCCTAACAGGTCAAGTCCAAGTGTGTCAGAGTAGCCCAAGCATGTCAAAGGAGCCCAAATTCTTATCATGGTATCAAATCCCATGAGTGTCGTCCCCTAACAGGCCAAGTCCAAGCATGTCAGAGTCCATGGAGTCTAAATTCTTAATATGGTATCAAAGGGGAGCCTGAATTCTTATCATGGTATCAAATCCCATGAGTGTCATCCCCTAACAAACAGGCCAAGTCCAAGCATGTCAGAAGCCCATGAGTGCCCTATAACAGGCTAGGAGGCTTTTTGTCATAAATATTCACTTGTAGCATACCTTATCTCAATAGATTGGCATAATTTTTCTATCGCATGTACATTTCCATAATGATAGTGTTTTTTTCCAAAATCAAACTTTGTTGTTCAGCATTTTGGACTAGCCATCCTTTAAAAGGTATTATTAAAAGATCATCAATGCCTAATGAAATGGATGTAGCAATGGCTTACTGAAAACCTAGAGTCTTTACTAAATCCAAGATATGTGATGTATATACCATTCCAAAATGATCTATTAATATGCTAATTAGTTGTTTAATGACAGTTCCATCTATCACTTTATTGTGAAAGACCATATTGCCCCGTTCGGCCATAATTACCTCCATATTTCGCTGAGTAGAGTTTGACAATGGATTTCAGTCAATGATTGGAGCATGTCAGAGTGCATAGAGCCCAATTATGGGGCCCAAATTCTTAAAATGGTATCAGAGCCCACGAGTGCCCTAACAGGCCAAGCCCAAGCATGTTAGAGTCCAAATTCTTAACATGGTATTAGAGCCCATGAGTACCCTAACAGGCCAAAAAGATCCTAGAGGCCTCTCGAGTTTATGTTAGAAGCCCAAGTAACAACCCAAGAGAAGAGGTTGGACTTAGAGATTTAGAGAGGCCCATGGACACTTTAAAGACTGAAGGAAACCACATAGCCAAAGAGGGCCAGGTTTGGACCATTTGGTGAGACTGAAGAGAGCGATAAAGCCCAAAAGAAAGAGGTCGGGTTTCAATCAGTCCTGTTGAAGCAAGTGACAACTAGGCACAAAAGAGAGTGAAGCATAGTTGCACTTGAAGGGAAGTGTTGGAGAACGAAGGTCGAACAAAAGAATTTAAAGAGCATATAATTGAGGGGAGCCATAAACCAAATGGCTAAGGCCATTTTGGTGGAAGACAATCCCATTGTAAAGATTTCAAGCCTGGAGGCCCAATGAAAGATTTCAAATTCAAGCCCAATTGGCAAAAGGGCCCAACACTCAAGCCTGGAATTGAGCCTAAGCATGTTGGAGTCAATAGAGAAAATTAAGGTTAGATTTAAGAGTGTTAAGGTAGCTTTATTTAAGTTACCCTAACTTCCTAATGTCTTTAGGTACGAGTAATATAATATAACATATCGAACCTCATCTCATCAGTTGGTTTTTGGCGTGAGAATATATGTAGAGGTTTTGCACGCAAAGAACGACGTGCTTGATCCATTCATAAATTACACTAGATGTGGAGGAAACAAAACTAAACTAACATATGGTTTTTGTTCATTTTCACTTGGGGCACTTCATGGGACTAATGACAAGGCAAAGATGCTTCTCAATCCTGACAAGACCACCATTACTGAGTTGTACCCCATCTGGCCTTCTCTGACTGATGATTAATGGATAAAGAGATCCCATAGTGGATTGGACTTGAACTGAGATCACTCCTCCTTATCGATAAAGGCAAGAGAGAATTTATTTTTTGACATCAAGGTTAGTACTTTTGCACTTCTACTAACCTTATTGATCAATATGACTTTTGGAATTTCAACACTTTTTTCTCTATATAAAGGCCATAAACTCCCTTCCAAGACATATTGAGAGTTTTGGTTTTAGTACTTTTTGCTGGTTCTATGCATAATAATCATCATCAGACAATTATTGTTAACAACAGGGTTGCTTATCGTGTCACAATCCATAAAACACCTGAAGGAGAGCTCATAATAAAAAAATTAATGGTACAATATTCAAATTCAACCCAATAACAGGCCACTATTTCTAAAGGTGGTTCACACCAGTGAAAGGCATACACATGGCCAGAAGCAGTCCCTTGGCCATATTGCTTGGTGGAAAGCTGCTGATGACATTGTTATCCTAGTGCTGTCTCTACTTGTTGAAGAACAACCAACACAAATTATTGTAAACCGTGAATCCATGACTAAACCTTTGAAGGTTCGCTTACTTGATGATTTCCTAAACATAGTTGTTGAAAGGGCGTTGGATTACCCCTTCAAGGATTCTTGAAGATGGAGAAATTTGGTGATTTGATTTTGGAGGCAACAGAGCCAAAAATGATTTTGTTCAATGCTTATGATATTGTCTGAAGAGGGTATCATCACATGATGCATTTTCTCGACTTGTTGTTGTCCCTGGAGCACTTGATTTGCTTAGTCGCAAGCAAGAAGGATCCTTCTTTTCAACCTTGATGATGAAACACAAATTGTTATTAAGCCATAACACATCTGCCCCTCTTTCAGCGATGATCAATAGATGAAGGCTGAGGTTGCTTGTGAACTTATCAGCCTCGATAAAATTTGAAATCTATGATATCATTCTTGGAGATAAAGATCACCTTCCATTCTCAATAAAGACAACACATATATTGGGTATAGAAGAGCAGTAGGTATTGATAAATACAACACCAACCCACATAAAAACTTATAGGTGCAAATTATTCTTAATAAGTGGGTTATTATGGTGCAAATTATTGAGTCGATTAGTTAGCATTTTGTGTGGTGATAAAAATGGCCTATATGTGTGGTTATGAATTTTTTAGTTTTTTATTTGTGTGGTTTGTGTTAAGTTCTCATTACTATAAATGCCCCCTAAGTCTTATAATGTGATCATAGGCAAATAAGAAGAAAATAAAGAAGTAAAGCTTCTTTAGAGAGTTTTACTATATATATATATATATATATATATAAAATTAAGGCATAGGCCTTAAATAGTCTTGAGTGGTGTGAGTAATATTGAGAGTTGTAAGTGTAATCTTTTTGTGAGATATAATATTTGAGTCTGTAATTTTTTTTATAGTGTAATAATATTTTTATTATATGCCCAAGAGTATGTATCAGAGCTAGACCATCTAGGACCGCTCAAGTTGTAGAATTTCTAGAAATTCTGAGTATGCTCTGTGGATGCAGCATTGACTAATCTTCCACATTAGAAAAGACATGTAGAAATTATTTTTGGGGCTAGTTTAATTTCTAGGAATTTTGAGTATGCTCTGTGGTTGCAGCTTTGACTAATCTTCTATATCAGAAAGGGCTTCTAGAAATTGTGAGTGAGTAAGCTTCTATGTGTCGTGAATAGTCTATGACTCTGCAAGTTTGTTGACAAAATTTGTTTGGTATTACTGAGGTATTGCCAACACGATGGGTGACCTTCAAGTTGTTGGAGGAATCAAGAAGTTCAACAATCAAAATTACAACACATGGGCGACGTGTATGTTGTCCTACCTGCAAGGACAAGATCTTTGGGAGATCATCGGTGGTAGTGAAGCTACACAACCAGTGGAAGATGGAAATGGAACCTTAAATAACTGGAAGATTAAGGCGGGAAAGGCAATATTTTCCTTGAAGACTAAAGTCGAAGAAGAAATGTTAAAGCAGATTTGAGATGTTGAAATATAGAAGGTAGCTTGGCATATATTGGCCATACTCTTTTCAAAGAAGAATGACTCAAGACTACAACTTCTAGAAAATGAGCTACTCTCAGCTGCGCAACTTGATATGATGATTGCACAGTACTTTCACAAAGTGAAATCTTTATGCCGTGAGATTTCTGAACTTGATCCAGAAGCTAAAATTGCAAAACCCAGGATGAGGAGAATTATCATCCATGGTTTAAGGCCTGAATTTGGAGGCTTTGTTGCTGCTATACAAGGATGGCCTACTCAACCATCACTTATTGAATTTGAAATTTTACTTGCCAGTTAAGAAGCTATGGCTAAGCAAATGGGTGGTGTCTTACTAAAAGGTGAAGATGAAGCGCTCTTTAGCGACAAAGGCAAGGAAAAACCCAAGTATAATACTTGTATTGGACCAAGAAGAGATGAAGATAGATGAAAAGATTAACAGGGGAGCTCTAAAAAGGACAACCAGAGCAGCTAGTTCAAGAAGAAGAAGTTTGACGGTGACTGTTACAACTGCGATAAGAAGGGTCATATGGCCAAAGACTGTTGGTCAAAGAAAAAAAACTATTGAGAGCAATGTAGCAACCTCCAAGAAGATGAGTTAAAGTTATGATGAGTGGGACCATAGAAGAAGAAGAATTGGTGCTTACAGCAACAACTGCCAAATGAATTGATTATGAGAAAGATTGGATTGTTGACTCCAAAAGTTTAAATCACATGACTAGTGACCAAGAAAAATTGTGAGATGTGGCCAAGTACAAGGGAAGCCGTGTAGTGGTAACTGCTAATAGCTCAAAGTTGCCAATAGCTCATATTGGCAAGACAATAATCACACCTCGTTATAATCATAATAAGGTGCTGCTTCAAGATGCTTATCACGTACTAGGTATGAAGAAAAATCTACTATCGGTGGCACAATTGACATAATTAGGCCAATTTATTTTGTTCACTCCGGATGATGTCAAGGTGTATCAAGACATCAAAATCTCTAGCATGCTAATAATGGAAGGACGTAGATTGGAGTTTGTTTATATAATGTCAGCAGAATCAGCTTATGTAGATAAGACTCGGAAGAACGAGACGGAAGACCTATGGCATGCAAGACTTGGGCATGTCGGGTATCACAAGCTTAAAATGATAATGAAGAAGTCGATGCTCAAAGGTCTTTCTC
The DNA here is from genome assembly GCA_949671775.1 of Mallotus repandus. Classification (NCBI taxonomy): domain Eukaryota; kingdom Viridiplantae; phylum Streptophyta; class Magnoliopsida; order Malpighiales; family Euphorbiaceae; genus Mallotus; species Mallotus repandus. The sequence goes on from CATIWM010233721.1 coordinate 6,740, forward strand.
ATCTTGAAGTTCGTGAGGACACAGTTTGCGTAGGGTGTCAATTTGGTAAAGCACATCAATTACATATGAGGAGTCGAAGTTTAGAGCAAAGGAGCCATTAGAGCTGGTTCACTCGCATGTGTTTGGACCTGTCAAGCAATTATCTATCAGCAGGATGAGGTATATGGTCACATTTATCGACGACTTCTCCAGATATGTCTGGGTATTCTTCATGAAAGAAAAATTTGAGACATTTACAAAATTTCAAGAATTTAAAGAAATGGTTGAAGGAGAAGTCGGCAGGAAAATTCAATGTTTGCGTACTAACAATGGTGGGGAATATACATCAGATAAGTTCTCTTAGTATTTGAAGAAGTGTCAGATTCAACATCAGTTCACTTGTGTAAAAACACCACAGCAAAATGGTGTTGCTGAGAGGAAGAACCGACATCTTGCGGAGACATGTCGGAGTATGCTGCATGCAAAAAATGTACCTAGTAGATTATGACATAGGCTTCCGCAACCAAGATTGGGATTTACTTCACCCTTTGAAAAACTATGGGGTGTCAAGCCTACAGTTGGTCACTTTTGAGTATTTAGTTGTGTTTGCTATGTGTTTATGCCAAGTCATTTACATAGCAAATTCGATAAAAAGGTGATCTAGCGTATCTTTATAGGATATGACAACCAGAGAAAAGGGTGGAAGTGTTGTGATCCTACTTCTAGATGATGTTACACATCGTGGAACGTGGTGTTTGATGAAGCTTCCTCGTGGTGGTCTTCGCAAAAAGATTTGTTACCAGATTCCAAAGAGATGGAAGATCAACTTCAAGAGAAAATAGAGGAGCAGATTGCTGAGGTACGACAAAATCTTAATATTGGTAAGGATTTAGATGATGACAATGATGAAGATTGTGGGGTGATGAGTCCTTGGCGAACTAGTGTTTACCAAAGATTAGAATAAAAGGTCAAACCAAGTCAAGAAGGTGTGACAAGTCCATAACCACAACTCAGAAGGTCAACCAGGATACAAAAGCCAAACCCTAAGTATGCTAACACATCTATAGCAGATGAGAGTCCAAAAGAACTAATGACTTATAAAGAAGCATCGCAAGACTCTAAGTGGGTAAAGGCAATGGAAGAAGAGATTACCGCATTAAAAGACCATCAAACTTGGGATCTAGAGCTAAAGCCAAGAGATGTAAATCCTATTTCTTGTAAATGGGTGTACATGATCAAAACTCGCCCTGATTGATCGGTTGAGAGATACAAAGCTTGGTTGGTGGCTCGAGGGTTCTTTCAACAATACATACTAGACTATGATGAGACGTTTAATCTTGTGGCAAAGATAACAACTGTACGAGTTCTTCTAGCACTTACAGCCAGTAAAGACTGGAAATTATGGCATATGGATGTGAAAAATGCATTCCGACATGGAGAATTAGATAGAGATATTTTTATGAATCAACCAAAGGGGTTCGAGAGTGGAGTTCATCCTGAATTTGTTTGTAAGTTGAAAAAGGCTCTCTATGGGTTGAAGCAAGCACCGAGAGCATAGTATGGTAAAATTGCTAAATTTTTTATGCAATGTGGCTATGTTATGGCATGTGCTGATTCTAGCTTATTTGTGAAAGCTAGAGAAAGGAAATTGGGAATAGTATTGGTGTATGTGGATGACTTGATCATCACAGGAGATGATGAGTTAGAAATTTTTCAAACAAAAGAAAATTTATCAGTTTGCTTCCAAATGAAGGAGCTTGGAGAACTGAAACATTTTCTTAGACTAGAGGTAGACTGTACAGCAGAAGGGTTATTTCTCTATCAACAGAAATATGCAAGAGACCTACTAGAGAAATTTAGGATGCTTGACTGTAAGCTTATCTCAACGCCAATGGAACCAAATATCAAGCTTTGCACACATGAAGGCAAAGACCTGGAGGATGGGATGATGTATCGATAACTTGTAGGGAGTCTCATTTATCTTCCTTTGACTCGACCTGACAATTCTTTTACAATTGGTGTAGTAAGTCAGTACATGCAAAATCCAAAGAAGTCCCACTTGGAAGTTATTCATTAAATTATGAGATATATCAAAAGTACAATTGACTATGGTCTTTTTGTACAAGAAAGGTGAATATTGCAAACTGATTGGGTATTGTGATGTTGATTATGCGGGAGATCATGACACGCGTCGGTCGGCAATATGATATGTCTTCAAATTAGATTCTGGAGTGATTTCCTGGTGCAGCAAAAGGCAACCAACTGTGTCTCTATTAACAACAGAAGCAGAGTATAGACGACGGCGATGGTAGCTCAGGAACGCTCATGGTTAGTACAGTTGATGAAAGATCTACACCAACAAGTTGATTATGCAATACCACTTTATTGTGATAAATAATCAGCTACACATTTAGCAGAAAATCTAGAATTCCATGCAAGAACTAAGCACGTGGAAGTACACTACCACTTTATCAAAGAGAAGGTCCTTCAAGAAGAAGTTGAATTGAAATATGTCAAGACAGATGAACAAATTACAAATTTGCTAACCAAAGGATTGAGTGCCAACAAGTTCGAAAACTTTCATCATCAACTCGAGATGATTCGAAGAGTTAGAGCTAGTGTTGAGGTGGAGTGTTGATAAATACAACACCAGCCCACATGGAAACTTCTAGTTGCAAATTATTTTTAATGAGTGGGTTAGTATGGTGCAAATTATTGAGTGGATTAGTTAGCATTTTTGTGGTGATAAAAATGGCCTATATGTGTGATTATAAATTTTTTAATTTTTTATTTGTGTGGTTTGTATTAAGTCCTCATTACTATAAATGCCCCCTAAGTCTTGTAATGTGAGCATAGGCAAAAAAGAAGAAAATAAAGAAGTAAAGCTTCTTTAGAGAGTTTGCCTATATATATATTAAAAAAAAATTAATTAAGGCATAGGCCTTAAATTGTCTTGAGTGGTGTGAGTAATATTGAGAGTTGTAAATGTAATCTTTTTGTGAGATATAATATTTGAGTGTGTAATTTTTTTTTTTTGGTCTTAATAATATTTTTATTATATGCCCAAGAGTGTTGTGTTCAACAGTAAAAGCAACATATATGTAAGAGATTCAGAAGCAGGTTAGATGTCTTCTGACTATTGTTTAATTTTCAATTATCATGTGATATGTAAGAGATTAGATATGTAATCAGGTTATATATGTGAGAGATTGAGAAGCAGGTTATATCAATTTTTCATAACATTATATTATTATGATTTAATTTGCTAGTATTAGTATTAAACATTGTTATTTAATTTACTTTATTAACTT
>CATIWM010233728.1:0-31721 GCA_949671775.1 Mallotus repandus
TAAAATCTTTTATAATTTGAAAAATTTAGAAAATAATCTTCTAGTTTTTTAAATTATAAAATATCATAGTTAAACAATAATTTATATTTTCCATTTTTTTAGAAATTTTTTATGGAAAACATGCATTGTTTTTCAAAATAAACAGACTTTTAATAATCTCAATTTTTTTCAATCACTGTATCTACTAAATTCTAACCAATTCAATTTAATTAAATGATATTATAAAGGTAGTAAAAATTTTGCAGGTGCTAAGACGGTGCCAGCATAGCTGGGATGTTCCGGTGCACTATCTGATGCCTTTGCTATAATTCATCCAAAAAAAATCTCACAAAAATTAATTTAATATGACTTTATATATCACAATTTAAATTTAAAATATCATTTAAGCGAGAACAGTCTTATACCGTTGATTAATAATGTCATTTTAATGTAACAATATGATAATTAGGGCACTCCCATTTCTCATTACAATGTTTTGATGTGTCATTAGCAAGCAATGGTAAATAAAATCAACAATATAGCCTACAAAAACATAAGGCCTTGTCAACAAATGAAAGCAACTTTCAGCTTTAGCAAATTCTATAAGTTGATGGAGATATTTACCAACTGATTAGTGAATAAATCAAGAAGATGATTAGACAATTAATCTAAAGTGGAAGAGTTTATGCCCTAATCGCATCATCAAGCATATGATAATATAGCAGACCAAATTGTTGAAAATCACATTTCATTGTATACATACAAAAAAACTCTAATCTTCTTGTGAAGGAATAATTAAAAATGAGAGCACACCCAGCATTTATTGAACTTATTGTATCATTAAATTAATAACATTGAGAGATATTCATATTTAAAAAATGCGATTAGTGCCAAATCTGTTTTGGCTTAATGGGTTTTTTTTTTTTTCCTGATCCAAAGTGAGTGATGACGCCATTAACATCATCATGTTTAAACAACTTGCACTTCAATTATGTTAAAAAAACTCAATTGGGTCGCATTCTACATGCCCTAAATGTGCAATTTTCTAGCATTACTCTCATAGTTTATTTGACCACGGGCAGTACCAAAGGCAAGTTATTTTTTAATTGAACTCTTTGAGATTGTTGCACGCACCAGCTTTTAAAATATTAAGTGCGCATTATGGACAATACATTATTTTATCATTTTTGTTACCTCTTAATTAACATATTTAAAAAACTTTATAAGTTAACCTGCCCTTAAACAGCCATAGAGGGGGTTGGCTTGCACGCATATGTGCGTGTGCGTATGTATACGCGTGATGTGTAGAAATTCTGAGTGTATCCAGTTCAAGGTTTAATTTACACATCTTAGGATATAACTTTGGACAACACTGAGTTGTGATGTCTAGAGGAAGTATAGAAAAAAAGACTGCAGTAAAAAAGGGGTTGGTTCTCGCGTGCATACGCACATGTGCATGCACGTGAGTGCATGCGCATGTATGTATGTACATGTGTATATGTATACATACTATTAAAGGGTGTAAAATTTGAATTTTTTTTTTATTGTGCAACTTAGAACATTAAATATTTAAATCATTTGATTTTTATTATAATTGAAGGACTTATTAATGCTAATGTTGACAAATTGATAAATGAAAAAAAATGCAAATGAGTGGGAAAAGACTACTTATATCAAGTTTTTTTCAACACCTCTTTTTAACACACTAATTGTATTAAGTTTGTGTCACAATGTACTTAAAAATATACAAATCTTATTGGATGCATAGAGATGGGGGGTTGTGTTGTGGGGGCCGATGTGCCCCAACTTTGACAAGCATAATTAATTAAGAAAAAAGCAAGAGAAACAATGGGTTCTCCATAAGCCAATCCAAAAGTAATTCAACAAAACAGCACATCCACACATGGAAATGACTCATAAATGATGATGATGACGACGGAAAATTTTGTGCGTAGAGGGGCGGCTCGCCCTACTCTTTTTATCCCCTTTGTGACTATACTTGGGGCAACAATGATGTAACAATTTTCTATGGCAAATGGGCTGCATCTAAAATTAATACTTGCACAAAAAGAAAATTATAATTTAGCCATAAACCCACAAAGAAAAAAACTCAAAAAAAAAAAAGAAACAAAAAATACATACACATTCAAACAATGAAGGGATTGAAGAATAATATATACATATACCATTATCCAAGTAAGAAAACGTCAACAAGAAAATTGTGTTTTAGAAGAGAAACAAAAGAAAAAAGAACCTAAAATAAAAAAAAAAAAAATGTGTATAAAGCTCTTTGCTTTCGGTCATCAATTGGCAGCACCCACATACCTTTGTAGATGTTGTCTTCTCACCAAACCAAATTCCCAACAAATGCTACCAAACCGCCCTACCTGTATTTGCATACCTCATGCCACATTTTCTTTCATTTCCTTTTCTTTTCTTTTCTAAAGCTTAATTATTCATGCATTGAGATTTTGTTTGGATTATGTATGATATACATAAAGAATTGTAGCTTAATAGTCTTTTCTAAAGCTTAATTATTCATGCATTGAGATTTTGTTTGGATTATGTATGATATACATTAAGAATCGTAGCTTAATAGTATATATATAACAATCACTTGGGATAAAAAGCAAATTGAAAAAAGGTACTATATAGTAGTCAACTCTTTCATGTTAGGGAGTTTTATATGCCAAGAATGCTAATATTGGTATTATTATTATTGTTGTGGTCTGAAAATTAAATTTTTTTAAAGGTGTATATTTCAAATTTTGTTATTTTTAATTTATAGAATTAATTTTTATTTAATTTAAAGAAAAAATTATTTTTTACATTAAATTTATTATTATGAGACTTTTACTATTTTTATGATTTTAGCTAAATTCATCGAATTAATCAGAATTATGCACTTTAAATATTGGTGTTTCAGATTAAAAAAGAAAAAAAATTGTCATGAATTTAGTAGATGATATGACCTCCTGTTTATAAAAAAATATTATAATAATAATTAAAATTATTAGGATAAAAATATTTGTCTTAAACATAAATTGGAAAAAAATACAGATTTAATAGTGACTTCGAATACAAATTATACAAATTTCAACAGTCTCTTAAAATCAATGTTCAAATTTCAACTGCCAAATTTGAAAGTTATTTCCTTAAAAACAAAAATATTTTGGATTGAATAATTACATAGAACATTAAAGAAAGAAAAAGAAAAAGAAAAAGGTTGAAGTGGGCTTGGAATAAGCCGGGCGGGCGGGGATTGACCCGTAACCTAGACCAACAAATCCAAGTCACAGGCGCATATTCTAGGCGTTGTCAACGGAGCGTGAATCACACGCTCGTCAAAATTGGCCAACCATTTTTTTTTTGAGAATACAACCATTTTAATTTATATATATATATTATATATTTTAATAAAAGAATCATCAAATCACATGGTAATAAAAGGGGTGCAATTAAGTTTGGAATCTAGTCAAACAATTCTATATTTATTTTTTAATATGTTTCTACATAGTTCAAATTGAGAATTCAAAAAAAAAAATTTTGAGAACTCAAATTAAGCCTAACTTGATATTAGCATTATCATATGTTACTCTTTTTAGAGAAAAGATAAATAATTTATTTATTAATTATTAAAATATAATTTTAAGAAACTAATAATATAAATAAAAATACAATAGAAAGTACTAAATAATTTTTTATTGTCCTGAAATTTTTTGTGGCTAATTTTCAATCTTCTTAATAGGACTTTTTCAATTTACAACTCAACAATTTATAATTGACTCTCTAATCTTTAAATAAATTTAATCATGAAAATATTAGTGAAATTCTTACAATAAAAAGATATTTTAGATTTATAAAAAAAAAGAACATTTTGTAAAAGGTAAAAATTCCATTAAGAATTTTTAATTTGTTTTAAAGCAAACAAATGAGAAGTATATATTTATTAAATGCAAAAATTAAATAAAATATTAAAAAATTACTATCGATCTAAGAGGTAATGAATAATAGTTAAAAATTGCAATTTTTGACAAAAATAAAGAAATAAAAGAGTGTAGAGGAGGGGGGCTAGGGTTTTCGAGGATATTATTGTATATTAATGTTCAGTTCTTGTCTACCCTTAAATTTGAGCTTACTCAATCGTTTATTGGCTACCATTAAAAAAATTAGCATGATATTGATGTTGTTATGGTATGATAAAATAAATGCTTCGAGAGGCATTGAAAACTACCCTTAAGATGCATTTATCCATGTATTTTTCTTTTAAGAATTGAATTAAAATTTAGGCCATACAATTAAATAATTATATTTTCATCTTAATTAATAATCCTTTTCATAGTTTAACGAGCTTAATTATGAATGATGTCAAATGTGGTGCATTTAGACAGTTTCCCTTGTATTTGATTGTGTTTACAAATTTATTATATGCATGAATCATTTTAAATTCAATAATATTTATTTTTTATTAATTTATGTTCATCCAAATTCAATTATTAGATTACTTAGTAAAAGTCAAACAAAATATAAAATGTTCATATGATATATTTATATCTCTGAATACTATAATATAAAACTTTAAGCATTGTATAAAAGATTTGAATCCAATTCAACATACTACATTATTTGCTTAAAAAAAAAAGACTACATTATTGTTTTGTAATTTTTAAAAAAGATATATATTTTTATTATTATACATTTATTAATTTACCTTTTTAATGAAATTAACTTTTTTACTACTTATTTTTTAAAATTTATTTTGAAAATAGAAATAAAGTTAAACATATTTTGACTAAAAATATGTAAACAAAAATTTTTATGGTTACTTTAATTTATAGTTACTTTTATTTTAATCACCATTTGGTAATTATTAAGAAATATAATTTACTTTATAAAAATCAAGGTAGTCATAAAATGCACATATTTAAAAATAAATAGATTCAATAAATATTAAAAATTAAATATTTAATTTCTCACAGTAATACTAAATAGACATACACTAATATAAATTGATTACTCATGGTGCTATCAAACTAAATGTGTCTATTAATTCTTGTTGTATATAAAACCAAAACCCATCTACTTAAAGAATAGGGTAAATTACCATCACTTCCGATATTTATCCTAATTTACTAGTTCATCTTTATATTTTCAAAAGTTAGCTAAATATTTCTTCATATTTGATTTAATTAATAATTTCATCCTTCTACTAACTAAATATCCTTTTAGGTTTATGATAAAAAAAATAAAATAAAAATAATGATATTTATATAAAAAAAGTAATCATTTCTTAAAGGAATGGGAAACCTCTCTCCTATTATATGAATCTAATTTTCATTTAATATGGGAAAAGTTATCAAATCTGAGGGGTAGTTAGTGAAATGAGAAAATAGTTAATAAAATCAGATGTGAAGACTTACGAGCTAACTTTTAAAAATGCAAATACGAACTAATGAATTTGGCCAAATCCCATACGGTGATTGTAATTGTCCTAAAGAATGCATGTTGGGATTTATTTATTAATTAATCACTATAATTTACTGCCTGATCCAACAAATAAAATATATTTAGTTAAGAAAACAAATAAAATACAGTAAAATAATAAAAAAGAGATTTTATTACATTAGTGGTTGATGACCAATGAAGAGAGGCTGCTTACACAGCTAACACAATTATTTATTTATTTATCACAAAAGCAGATAGCATTATTATTAAAAAAAAGAAAAAACCCTAATCCATTTTGCAAGAAAGGGTTAAAAGAATGAAAGAGGAGAGAGATCAAGAATCTTGAAACTTATTTAAAAGAAAGAAAAGGAGAGAGCAAGAAAAGAGAATGCTTTGCTTTTATTTGGGGGAAAAAAGAAAAAGAAAAGAAAAGAAAAGAAAATTTACATTAAAGAAAAGAAATGAAAGTAAAGAAACTAGAAGAAAGGATGGTAGTGGTAGAAGAAGAAGTAGAGCAGAAGATGAAGAATAGAAAAAAGAACATTGAGATGCGTGTAGACTCCATAACAACAGGAACCTTCTTCAACTCCTCCATGCTTGTTCTTCTTTTATTTCTCATTTTGCTGTTTCTTGATTAAATCATTGACCCACTTCACTTGTTCTTTCTTTCTTGTTTTCTTGATTATGCTTCTTTCCATCTGTGGATGCATTCTTGATGAATCCGGGATCGGTTGAGTTTTAGTTTTAATTGTTTTGTGTTAACTGTTATTTAAGAGGAACTTAATTTGTTGACGTTCTTGGGAAAATCAACATTTTTGGGTGTAAATATCGTCAGATTTTGAATCTGTTTAGCTGCGGAAGTTTCCTCCTTTGATATAATTTTGTGATTCTTGGAGGATTTTCTTTTCCCCTTTCTTGATTTCTTGCATTAACTCACATCAATTACATTAAAGCCAGAAAAAATCTACAAAAAGGAAAAAAATATTTGACCTTTTCAGATCACCCACCATTTTTATTGTGGGTTCATATATTTGACAATACAAAAACATCTGATCAAGAGTCAACTGTATTTTTGTTGTTGGGTTTTGTTGTTCGTATTCCTGTTACTCAAATTTGGAAGAAACAGAATAAAAAAAAAGTTGTGGTGTATACTGGGTTCTGATTCTTGCTGGGGTTTCTTGCATTCTATGGGAATACCTGATACTTCACTAACAGATCTATTAGTAAAGGTTAAGTCTTGGATACCTCGGGGGGCAAGTGAGCTATCACCACCTTCTTTACCCTGCGGATTTGATCAGATGCACAATATGTGTTGTGAGTGTAGTTCAAAATTTTCTACCGGGTTGTGCAATGGATACTATTGCCAAAGTTGTGGTAGGTGGTTGTGTGTCAAATGTGCTGTTATTGAAGAGTCCCAAGTTGTAAAATCCAATGGTGATTACAGAGAAGTTTTTATTAAATCCTGCAAGTTCTGTAATGGGTTTGGCGTGAAACGTGATGGTGGGAGAAAGAATAGTGAGAAAGTTTATCCATCAGAGTCTCCTAGAGAGAGCCCTGAGCCTTCTTCCCCTTCTTTCAATGGTGAATCAATCCAAAGTGAGCGTCTTGCCCACTATTTTGAATCCCGGGATTGTGGGTACTCTTCCCTTGCGGAAAGCAGCAGGGCTATGACCTCATTCAGTGCTCATCCATCTCCAGTTTCCGTTCGTCGCTCTCCAAGCAGGTATACTTTCTGGCTGGATGATATTACTGATGTAGGAGCACAAGTAACTAATCCATTTTTATGCTTGAGCACTAAGTATATGTTCTTCGAAATCCTATTGTCTATTATACGAATTTGCATATTCTTTTCTCATTTTTTTAATAGGTTTTTAATGTCGTTCTGTGTTTTTTTATTGTTAATATAGGAGTGATGAGGAAGAGGCGGAGGATTCTGGGAATCACTTCTACAGCCCATCGAGTGAATGTTTTCATGATGTTTCAGATATAGATTCAAGTAGTATTAGTGCTAGACTTGATTTCTACAGTTGTAAGTCAGTGGGATCAAGTCCTTTAGACAGCCCTTCTAGGATAGATTTTACTTCCTATAGAGTTGCATATTCTGTACAGCAGAGACAAGAGGAAAGCCCATTGTCTCAAAATGACGGTCCTTTTGATCAAGAACCTCCGGCAATTTTAAGGCCTGCCAAAAGGACTGAGGATCCAGAAAATACTTATGATTACTCTGATGATCTGTCACTATCGCCGAACCAATATCACAAGTCTCAAAAGCTATTGGATTTTGAAAGCAATGGTTCTATCTGGTTTCCTCCGCCTCCTGAGGATGAAAATGATGAGGCAGAGAGTAATTTCTTTACATATGATGACGACGACGATGATATTGGGGACTCAGGCGCATTGTTCTCATCTACTAGCAGCCTCTCTGCTATGTTTCCATCAAAGGAGAAACAGAATGATGGTAACAAGGAGCCACTTAGAGCTGTGATACATGGGCATTTTAGGGCTCTTGTATCCCAGCTTTTGCAAGGGGAGAGTATCAAAACTTGCAAAGAGGATGGTGGTGAGGACTGGCTTGACATAGTTACGGCAATAGCTTGGCAAGCTGCAAATTTTGTGAAACCGGATACTAGCAGAGGAGGCAGTATGGATCCTGGTGATTACGTAAAGGTTAAGTGTATAGCATCAGGAAGTCCTAGTGATAGGTATAATTCATTTAATCCCTTGAAGTTGCTCCATTTCTTTGTAGTTTTTGCTCCAAATCTTTTTTCCTTTACGTTTATGTGTCATCAAATCTTCGTGTGAATTTGTTTTGCACTTGCAGCACCCTTGTGAAGGGAGTAGTTTGCACAAAAAATATAAAGCATAAGCGCATGACCACACAATACAAAAACCCAAGATTACTTCTTTTAGGAGGAGCACTTGAATGTCAGAGTGTTATGAATCAGTTGGCATCTTTCAATACATTAGTGCAACAGGTACCTTCATTAGTGTACTGCTATGTTCATTGTTGGGTAGATGGAACAGTTATTCAAATGGGGATCTGACAATTTGTCGTTTGAACAGGAAAATGATCATATCAAGATGATTATGTCAAAGATAGAGGCTCTGCGCCCAAATGTTGTGCTAGTAGAGAAGAGTGTATCTCCATATGCCCAAGAATATCTACTGGCAAAGGAAATTTCTTTGGTGCTTAATGTGAAAAAGCCATTACTTGAGCGTATAGCTCGGTGCACTGGTGCTTTTATTAGTGCAGTTGATAAAATTTCTACAGCACGATTGGGGCACTGTGAATTGTTTGGGGTAAAGAAAATGTCTGAAGAACATGAGACTTCTAGTCAGTTAAACAAAAAGCCATCAAAAACATTGATGTTCTTTGAAGGATGTCCAAGGCGTTTAGGATGCACGGTATTGTACTCTGTTCTGAATAATTATTGAGTTCTTTCTCAACTTGACTTTAGAGGGTATGAGGTTTTAATACAGACACAACTTTTCCACTGATATTCTTACTGGGGCATGAATTTATCTTGCTGTCTGGAGATGAGGTTTACCTGGATTTGTGCTTGCATTTACATCTGAACTGTGTAATAGTGAATCCAGTTATGGAGTACAAATCCCTCAAACAGATTTAGTAATTATGTTTTAACTCTATTTTTGGTTGGAGATGTCATTATATGTGCTTTGAACTCAGCCAAGTAAATGTGATTTAGAGATATGATTTTTTCCACCTTTAGGCGTCAATCTCATGACTGTTTGTTTCAATGAACCCTAGAATTTTGGACTCAACCTCATCATTGAGCTGTCCTTATATTGCTCAAAGTAGCTAGCATTTTTCCTTCCTAACAATTTGTTTTCTATTTTGCTAAGTTGTTTAATGCATATAATGGGACAGATAAGAAAGCATATTTCTGTCTGTGGGTTTGTTAATCTTAATGGTTTAATAATGTATGCCTTGGCTGACTTATGGTTCAGTATTGCGCTCACATTTCACAGTTCACAGCATGCATTGGTAAACAGTTTGTGAGGACAATCAATCAAGCAAAATGCCATCATTCTCGCTATTGAAATTTTCTTGCTGCACTTGTATTTCAATCTATGAATTTGTGAATAGTGAAGTTTTGAAATTTGGTTGTCTCTGACTAAGTTGTTCTATTTTTAGGTCTTGCTACGGGGAACATGTCGCGAAGAACTAAAGAAGGTTAAGCATGTTGTTCAATATGCAGTTTTTGCTGCCTATCATTTGTCCCTTGAGACTTCTTTCCTTGCTGATGAGGGTGCAAGCCTTCCTAAGATGACACTTAAACACTCAATTGTACCAGAGAGGACAGTAGCTGATCATGCCATTTCACTTATCCCTCCAACTAATTGCTATGCCTCTGCTGAGAATGAGGAGACTGTGGATCTCAAATCAGAGCATGTACTATATGAATCATTTGGCAATGTTCCTCCAGTATTTCCCAGTTTCATGGATCTTAGTTCAGAAAACACATGCACTGATGCATACCGTGATGACTTGGTGTCTAATATAGGATTGGACTTGCTTGTTATGAGTCAATCTGAGGATGGAAATATGCCTATAGTGTCTTTGGGTATGAATGACTTTTCACAGGAAGATTTGCAAGATAGCATTGCTCAAGAGGAAAGGCAGATTAGGGAGACTCGTGAATCTGCAAAATCAGATAGGATCGAGGAAGATGAAATCTCTAGTGAGTACTTCTCAGCGACTGACACTCACCAGAGCATATTAGTATCTTTTTCAAGCCGCTGTGTACTGAAAGGAACTGTTTGTGAGCGCTCTCGGCTCCTGCGCATAAAGTTTTATGGATCTTTTGATAAGCCTCTCGGAAGATATTTACGCGATGACCTCTTTGATCAGGTAGTTCATTATGGGCTTGCAGTGTCCACTTATTTGGATTCAATGCCATTTGTTGGATGCTTGAATATATATATGTCTATATCTATTTCTATAGCTATATCTATCTATCTATCTATCTATTTATATCTATATATTTCTATATGTACTAATAGGATGTGATATTACCAGACATCTTACTGTAGGTCTTGTAAGGAACCAGCTGAAACACATGTACTATGTTACACTCACCAGCAGGGAAATCTTACAATCAATGTTAGATCCCTTCCCTCAGTAAAGCTACCTGGGGAGAGAGATGGTAAGATATGGATGTGGCACCGATGCCTAAGGTGTGCTCAGATAGATGGTGTCCCTCCAGCAACTCGTAGAGTGGTTATGTCAAATGCTGCTTGGGGGCTTTCATTTGGCAAGTTCTTAGAGTTGAGCTTTTCGAACCATGCAACTGCTAATCGTGTGGCTCCCTGTGGTCATTCATTGCAGAGGGATTGCCTTAGATTCTATGGGTAAGTTCTAGTAGTTTCGGAACTAATCTTTTTTTTTTTTTCTCTCTCTATTGAGTGTAACTGTTGGTAATCTTTGAAAACTCTCATCTGGCAGGTTTGGGAGCATGGTTGCATTTTTCCGTTATTCCCCTATTGATATTCTTAACGTTTATTTGCCTCCGTCAGTGCTTGAATTCAATGGCAATGTTCAACAAGAGTGGATAAGAAAAGAGGCGGCTGAGGTGCTCTTAAGGAACTAGACTTGGTTTTTACATTTTGACAGAAGCTTAATATGGAATAGATCAAGTAATTTGTCCAGTGTTTTCAAGTTTATTTACATGTTTTTGAAACTTTTCATCTTATGCAGCTTTTAGGGAACATGGAGGCCTTCTATGCTGAATTATCTGATGTACTTGACAGCATGGAAGAGAAAAGCAAGTCCTTTGGAAATGAACTCTCAGACCTGAATGAATTACAGAATCACATTGTGGAGCTCAAAGATCAACTTAGAAAGGAAAGAAATAACTACAGTGTAAGTATATGGAAGGGAATATAATCATTTTATCAAGTGCTAATGATGCATACCTGTTTAACCTCAATGTATTTCGCATATGATTTTTAATGAATCTTCTTAATGAGCTGCTTCATGAGCAGGGCATGCTACAAGTGGCTATTATAGGGAGTTCACAGCTGGGTCAGACAACTTTAGACATTCTAGAACTTAATCGCCTGAGACGTGCTCTGCTAGTTGGTTCACATGTTTGGGATCGCCAGCTTTATTCCTTGGACTCTCTGCTTAAGACAAATTCTGTTGTCAAGGCTATACATGGGAATGCATCTTGTAAGGATTGCAAGCTTGATGATAGTCAGGTAGAAAATGCCTGTGGTGATTCGAAACCACAGGATAATGATATGTTATCAGAGCAGTATGTTGCTGAAGATTTTATGCTGACTTCACATCATCATAAGCAAGCGGAGGAAGTACATTCAGATGGGGAAATTACTACAAGTAACTCATGTTATGATGACATCCCCTCCAAAGCTTCCAATCTGTCTGACAGAATTGATTCTGCATGGACAGGTACTGATCAACTTTTGACTAAAACTCACTTACCATGTGTACCTCAGATTGATGGTATCCAAGTTGGGCCTGTTAATCATACGAATATTTGTGGTAATTATCCTCTTAAAAGGATGCTGGCACCGGTAAGAGTCAATTCTTTTGACTCTGCATTAAGAGTCCAAGAGAGAATCCGGAAAGGATTGCCTCCTTCTTCACTGTATTTGTCAACTCTCAGATCATTCCATGCATCTGGAGATTACAGGAATATGGTGAGAGATCCTGTTTTAAATGCAATGAGGACTTGCTCCCAAACATTGCCATTTGAAGCCCAAAAATTGAATTTATTGCACAGTTCTTCATCCTCATTTATCTCCTCTGCATCTAATATGACTGGAGGAGCTCGGCTATTGCTTCCTCAGAGGAGCCACAGTGATATTGCTATTGGTGTGTTTGACAAAGATCCCGCCAGCATAGTGTCATATGCCCTTATTTCCAAGGAATATGAGGATTGGGTTGCTGATAAGTCAAATGAGTACGAAGGGACCTGGAGCATGAATGAACACTTAAAGGAAGAATTTGCAACTTCTACATCATCAGCCTGGCAATCTTTTGGTTCTCTGGACATGGACTATATCCGGTACGGAAGTTATGGGTCTGAAGATCCTTCATCATCCACCAGTACAATGTTTATGGATTCCAAGAGGTCGCCTCATTTAACAGTATCGTATGGTGATGATTCTTCAAATGCTGGAGGCAAAGCAAAGTTTACTGTCACTTGTTATTTTGCTAAGCAGTTTGACTCTCTTAGGAAAAAATGCTGCCCCAGCGAAGTGGATTTCGTACGATCCTTGAGTCGCTGTCAGAAATGGAGTGCACAAGGAGGAAAAAGCAATGTGTATTTTGCTAAATCTTTGGATGAAAGATTCATTATAAAACAAGTCAAAAAGACTGAATTGGATTCCTTTGTAGAGTTTGCATCAGAGTACTTCAAATATTTGACAGATTCTCTTAGCTCAGGAAGTCCAACTTGCCTTGCAAAGGTTCTTGGTATTTATCAGGTAGGCTTCATGTTTGCACATATGTCCATAATGCATGATTGGTAACTAGGTGTGGGTGCCCTGAACCTGAACTTCTCTTGTTTTCTGATGGCAGGTTACTATAAAGCACTTGAAAGGTGGCAAGGAAATGAAAATGGATTTAATGGTGATGGAAAATCTCTTTTATAAAAGAAGTATTGCAAGGGTCTATGATCTCAAAGGTTCTGCTCGATCTCGCTACAATCCAGATACAACCGGGAAAAACAAAATACTGTTAGATATGAATCTGGTAGAAACACTGCGCACAGAGCCTATATTTCTTGGAAGCAAGGCAAAGAGAACCCTGGAGAGAGCTATATGGAATGACACTAATTTCTTGGCAGTAAGTTTATGTCATCATCTCATGAATTTAGCCGTCAGCAAATTTTGGTTTGCATTGTTTTTGTTTTCTTCACTGTTGTAAACATGATATCGTCAGAATATAATTGGACATCTGTTAAGATTGCCAATGGTAATGCTAATCATGCTTGAATTGGAGATTTCATGAATTTGGTTCTTTGTTAGTGGTCTTATCATCATCTTTATTTGTGATTTATTTATTTATTTTTTCACATTTGTATCTTTTTGTTTGTACTGTACAGTCTGTTGATGTCATGGACTACTCACTGCTGGTTGGGATGGACACTGAGAGAAAGGAGCTGGTGCTGGGCATCATTGATTTCATGAGACAGTATACATGGGACAAGCATTTAGAGACGTGGGTTAAGGCATCTGGTATACTTGGAGGTCCCATAAATGCTTCCCCAACAATTGTTTCTCCAATACAATACAAGAAAAGATTCAGAAAAGCGATGACTTCATATTTTCTTACTGTTCCTGATCAATGGTCTTCATGAACCAAAGAAATTGCATTCTTTCAATTCAAAAAAAAAAGGGCATTTGTTTATTAATAAGGCAATAGTAATGGTGGTGGTGTTAATTAATAGCTTAGAGATAAGGGGGAAGGAAACATTAAATCCTTCCCCTTCCCCGTGATTGGTAAAATTATTTTTGTAGGGGCAAAGTACCCCATCAGGAAGGATCCATACAAGGGAATAGAAAAACTCTTTTCGAGATCTTTGTACATACTTTTTTAATACATGTGCAGGGTTCACCTCAAAGAGAAGCTTCTTTCATGTGTCTTGATTATTTGCTTTGTATAACTCTATTGTGGACAAAGAATAAGGAAAAGAAGACTTACTTCTAAGTTTTTTTCGGTATTCAAAATTTACTTAACTTTTACCGATTCGTTCGGGTAGGATTACAAAGGTGGTAAAAGTTTATTGACAACTAAGTTAATGCGACTGTATATACTAGAGCTCGAACTTGAAATCTAATTTAGACGAGAACAACTTCTTACTAGATGATTTTAACAATTATTAGTTATTTTGAAGTTCTTTTTGCACATAGAGATCCAGTAATAATACTGCATAACAATAACTCTTGTATCAGTAATTAAAAAAAAAAGGTTCCTGAAGCGTGTACAATGCATATGCCAATTGTTGTTTCAAGACCTATAGAAGTGATCTAGTCTAAAATTCCCTTGTTGAAATGATTTAAATTTTTAGTATTTTGGTCAAAATTGTGATAACATTATGATTTATGACTTTAGCTTCAACTACTAATATTTTAGATAAAACTTTAAAACTCCATGATTGGAGCTTTTGCTAAAGGCATATATGTCAGTAGTTGATTTCTCAACTTTTAGAGTTTTATTCCTATAGCTAGAGATGAAAAGTTTTTTTTTTCCCTAATTTTTTTGATAAGTAAAACAAAACTATTCAGGTTTAGATATTTTCTTATTTTTCTTTTGAAATATTGACACAATTATTTTTTTCTGAGCAATTTTAAGAGTGCATTTCTACCTCAATTTTATACAATTAAAAAGAATTCGAATAATAGAAAAGGAAAGTAACTTCTCTCAATTACTTGAATTAATTAATTATTATTTTTATTTTTATTTTCTGGTGAAAGATTAGTTTTTCCTATCAATGAAGTTGATGAATATAATATTTATCATAAAAATAACAAATAAAATCTTTCTGTGAATGATTATGTGGTTGACAAACTATTGATGCCATGTGAACTTTAGGTGTTCCATTATTAACATCAATAAGGAGTTGCACATGGTAAACACAAATATTAAAAAAAAAAAAGGATGGATGATAAGAAATTAGATTTAAAAATCATCACAAAAGTAAAGAAAATGTAGGGAATGATGGATGGTTATTAAGAAGAAAAAAAAGATACAAAAACTATAAAATTATTGCAAAATGTGGTCAAAGGTTACATCTCTCAGAACTCACTAAGCTCTTTCATAATTCTCAGCATCTCAAAACTCCTTTGTTCTATGTACAAAAGCTGAAACACGCCAAAGGGGATGTTTGGTTGATGAGAATCTGTAGGCTGCTGAAGTAGAGAAAATGTATGCAAGCATCATCAATCATCATCATCTCTTCACTGTTAATTTATTTATTTATAGAGGGTAAAATTATCTGACTATGATAGTTGCATATATTTTTGTTAATAAGAAGCGACAGCAAGTTGCATTTCTCCTTCACTTATGGGCAGGAAACTCACTCGTTTCTGCAATAAAATAAAACAAATTAGTTAATGTAATTAAGCTTAATAAACAACATAGTCTTATGGTTGCAATATAAATTAAGCACTAATAATTAATGAATTGATGTACAAGTTTCCAGGAAGGTTAAAGAAAGATTAAATAATAAGAATTAGGGAAACAACTTGGATGGTATTGCCTATTGGAACTTTAATCTCAAGGTTCATTGTATTAGTCTGCCCCTTTATTGGTCTAATTAGTTCTAATCACCCTTTAAGTAATGAACAAGCATAAGGTAGTTAGGGTCAACTAGTTGCTTTTTTAGTTGGTTAAACATCATCTTATACAAATTTCTCATAAAATGAGGTTTTATAATTTTTTTATGAAGATTTTCACCTATATTTAAGATATACACCTAACAGTTGAAAGTCTGATATTATTAGATATTTGACATATACTTTATAGCAGATACCATACCCTTGAATATAAATTTAACTTCAATGGTTATAGTCATATATACTATTTCATTACCAACCAATAAACCAAAACTCCTTCTAGGTTGTACAATTTTTATATGCAAAATCTAATGTAAAAAAATGATGCTTTAAGTCAGGACTTTCTACATATAAATGCACGTGAAATCGTCTTTGATTCAGCCGCACGAACAGCATCAAGTTGACCCCTATATATATGTAATATAAAATAAAGCCATCACTAAGACTGGTAAACGAGATGAAAAAAGGAATAGTGAAACAAAATTTTATGTTATTGACTTTTGATTTAATTGGGTGGCTAAACTTGATGATGATAACTGTTTACGGAGACATTATTGACCAGCAGAGAGTTTCTAGGCCTCATTTATGGCCGACCAAGTGACCATTGCCTATAAGCCATACTTGAGAGTTAGAATTGTTTTTTGAGACGGCCACTTAGTCATGGACGAAATTTACATGGTCTTCATTTCACTAAAATTCAAATCCCTCATTATAAGTAGTTGTTGAAATCATCTAACGTAAGATAGTTTTTATTTATACGGTATTTTAAATTTGAATTGTATTATATAGTAATATTAAATTAACTACAAATAAATTTTTATTATTTTTATAATTTTATATAAATTAAATTGAATTAGTTAGAATCTTTTAAATTTTAAATATTATTTAAAATTTAAAGTCCCATTAAATAGCTAGAAATGTCTTTGCCATCTCGCAAACTAGCAAGCTCTCTAGAATTCACTAGAATGTTAATTAACATAACAAAACTATGTGAAAGAAGAGCAACCATGCATTATTGAATTGCTGGCTAGCGACTAAATGAGACAGGGTACTATATATCTCGAAGGAAATTTTAGTTTAAATTAGTTTACAATATTATTATAATATAAATATATTTTATTTCTGTTATACATTTCATTATATATAGATATAAATTCATATAAATTTAATTTAAACAAAAAATCGATTAAATACCTCAATTAAATACTCAAAAAAATATTATGGTTCACCTACTTCATTAACTGAATGTTTCTCTCATATATATATATATATATCGTATCCTAAAGTCACATACCAATTAAAATGTCAACACTAGTAATAATTCTTTAATCTATCCTAAAAGTCATCAATATTATAAAGAAAAAATTAATTAAAAATTTAATCAATTAAGAACCCAGTTAACATGGCATGAGAAGAGGAGTACTGTCGAGAAAATTTGTACTTACCTCACGTGCCTTGACACTTTCTCTAGGAATTGTCTCGTTATGGTTATTACTGGTGCTGCTGGTGCTGTTCCAATGCAAATGTTGCTGCTGCTGCAACAATCCGACGTTGTTTTGAGCAACAATTTCATGATTGGACTTAGTTTTGTTTCCGGTATTTGCCATGCAAAGATCCATAATCTTTGCAGCAGCTTCAGCTTCATCTTTACTTTCTTTCATCAATTTCTCCACTTCTGCCTTTGGTAGTCTCATCTTCACCCTCATATTGGTTGCACCATTATTACTATTCTCATCATCAGGAACAATGCTGCTGCTGCTAGCATTCTTCATTATGGTAAGATCAGACACTGATCTTCGAGCCAACATTAGACTTTCCAGCCTGTCTTTAGCACTCATTTGAATCCCTGACCGAACCCTTCTCGTTGCTTTGTCAGTTGGTGGCTTAGGCAACTCTACTAGAAAATAGAGCCTCTTTGGCACCAAATCTTGATGTTGTTCTAAGGGTTTTGCCCTAGTACCATAATGCTTAACTGCTTCTGATTCTAACAGAACATGACCCGGATAATCCTTAACAACTTCTCCTGCTTTCACCGGCGTCTTTAACTTGAACGTTTCGCCGGTTATCTTCATGATCTTGACGGTCTTTTTAGCTCCTACTAAACTGTTCCCCATTGGGTTGGTGATGATATGTTGGTTTTAGTTAGGGTTATAAGATATTAGAGATCGACGGCTGATATAATATGTAAATATAACAAGAGCAAGAACTGGGCAAAAATGAACACTTTTTATATATGTGATTATGACAAGTTTGGTGATGCTAATGGGAAAAGGAAAACAAAAAAAAAAAGGGAAGGTGAAAGATAAAGACATGGGGATTTCATTGCTAAATGATTAGTCAATAAAGCAGGCATATATTTGAAAATTGTAGAATATTTGACAAAACGAAAGAAAAAAATTTGAAGTACGTAAGCTTTCCCTTTCAGTACAAAATTAATTAGATTAACTAAAATTTGGATTAATAAAAAAATTTAATTATATTATTTTACTTGATAATATTTTTAGTGTAGTTATAAAAGTTCCGATTAATTTTTTTGAAACAAAAATTTCAATTAATTCAGATCAAGTCGATTAGTCATATAAGGACAATATAATGCAGCACAACTCTCATAAAATTTATATTTTTTCATTTATAAATTTAATTTTTTTTTTATCACACATCACGTGGTTAATTTCCAATACTATAAGGGGAGAAGATAGGGGGTGGGAGGTTCGATCTTTGGTCTCTTCAACTGGATATCCATACATTTTGCCACTTGAGCTGTTCGTGAATGATATTTATAAATTTGAATTCAGATCTTATTTTAAAAAAATTCAAATTTTTCGCTACTTAAAAATAATAGTTATTCATAAAATTTTGTTATATTTTGTTATATTTTCAATATATATGGGAAGAAAACAAGTCTAATAGGCTCCAAGAAAGCCGTGATGGGTGGAGAAAAATGTTAAATAATTAATATTTTTGTTTGATTAATCTACTTAATATTAGATTTTAAAGAATTTAAACAAAGATTAATCAAATTCAACGATAATCACGGACAATCACGGCAAGAGAGGAGAATTCAAATACTTTTCAACGCATAAACATGTAAGATTTGACTCTTTGATGATGTTATGGATACTCTCAATTTTCCTCATGGTGGAATTTTGGTGTGTAATTTGGATGAAAAGTATACACTTTCTTTGCATGAGAGACAAAAAGAAAAAAAAGAATTATTATAATTTTTTTTAATGGTAATTTTATAATATGCATGTTGTGGTCACAAAGTTTCATGGAAATGTGAAATGAAGAGGCCGAGTCTAAATTGATAGTCCGCTCATCAGCTTGGAAATTGTTGTTGAACACTCTTGCAAGCACTTTTTTTTTTTTTTTTTAATATTAGCGTTGCAAGTTCTTCATCTTCAACAAGTAATGAAATCAATCTGAAGTAATTCTAGTTTCTTCTTAGTATGGCAAGCTGGGTATATATTAATTACTGCAACAAAGAACCCAAAGTTTGAACGAGGTAGAAGTTGTCCATTATATCCTCAATCATACGCCAAAAACACTTGCACCTTTTGATTTTTTTGCTTTTGCATGAACAAATAAAATAATCGAGCTCAACCTTTTTTAACAAAAGCAGTGTGAAATGTTTGCATATCCGTCTATTTTGTCCAAAAACTAATCTTTGTATCAATTATTAAGTTAAAAAAAAAGCAGGAAAAGATCTTAACTTGAAATTTTCATTAATTTAATATCCATAAGCACTCCGTAGTTGAAGTAATAATGATAACTCCAGTTACAATAATGTTATTGGCGTGATTCACAAAAACCCATAATTAATCGGGTTGAATCCGAACAGAACTATAAGGATAGTAAAGATCTAAAAAATTAGTTCAACGCGACTGCATATACAAAAATTTAAATTCTAAACCTCACTTAAATGAAAACAACTATTAGCGGTTGATTCTAATAGTTGTTAGTATTGTTTTATATATTTGGACATTAAAAATTAAATTTTTGAGATTGTCATTGATGACAAATATTTAAAGTTAATAAATTTTACAGCTGTAAATTTATGGAACAGAAAGCTAGCATAAAATTCATAATATCTAATAATAAAATAATAGTCGTACAGATTTTTTTCCATTTGTAAAATTCCACTTACCTCAATAATTTTGTCAAAATTAGCGTTAATGGTAGGAGAATAATTTTGGACTCCCTTAGAAAGACTGCCCATAAAAAGGAAGCATTTTCAAATGTTGAAAATAATTTGAGGTATTAGGAATTATATTACACACTACTACACAGTCTGAACAATGAGAAAACTGCGATGGAAAAGTCAAAGGAATCGTTATCAGAATCACAATGATGGAAAATACATTTAGGCCATTGAGCTACATGTCTAGTACATCTTCACCAATCCCGTAAATAACTATTATCGTATGCATATGCCAACTACTGCTGTGTCGTGATCTTCATTTTGGTCATACATACGAAATAATGTTGTCTTTAATTAAATGGCGTAATGAAAAAACCTAGCAACTTGATGGTCCATGAATCCCCTTCTGTTTTCATTTGCTCCTTATATTAAAATTTTTGAAAAAAGCATGCGGGTGTGGAGAATTGAACCTATGCCGTGTATTAATATTTTAATTCTATAATAGGATAATAAAATATTTTTTTAAAAAAAAATTGAAATATCTCATACTTTGTCCCTATTATGTCGAAATATAGATGTAATTTATCAGTCCAAATACTACATAAATAACACAAATCTAATAAAGGAATAGAAAAATTTAGAATATAAAAGAGCATAACATGAATGACTCAAAGCATTTGATTTAGACGGATTAAACGCCTATACATGCTTTATCTCCATAATATTTTTGTTTGCTGTTGTTGTTGGTATTTACTTTTCCTGAGGTACATTTGGCACGTTTCCCACACTCTTTTTGTCATGTTTATCTATCTTTTATTGTGTCTGCTATGTTGCTTTTGGCATGCATAATTGTTGTGTATGGTCATTGTTCAATAATGAACAACTGTTGTTGAAACAATACTAATTCAAGATCATGGTCTCATCTGTACCCTATTAGATTATGCATTAGCATGAGTTGCATATTATGGATTATCAATTGTGCTCACATTAGGCGTTAATTTGAGTTTGTAGCTTAATTAGCTTTATTGCATGCTTGAATTTGGGTGGTTTAGTGTTTGCTTTAATGTTTTCATGGGTTGCTTTAGTCCTTATTCTTATCCATATGCAATCAAATCAATATTTCAGATATTGAAAATGGAAAGAAAACACTAAATTTTAATTTATTTTTTGGCCAAACATAATTGTTAGATTAGACGTTAGTGGATGGGCTTGGAAAAGGGGTTGAGTGGGGTTTAAACTTTCACTTTTAAACTAGTAAATAAAGATTCTCACCATTACAGTTAGAATATAGAAGTAATTAAAGTCTAAATGATTGAGATATTAGTAGACTATATAATAAAAACATATTTTTTTATTTAGGTGAAAAGTAAGAAGTCACTGCTAACACATTTTTTTTAAATCCATCAATAAAAGTAGTACAATTTTGTATCTTGATTTGACGACAATGGACCCTTTATCCAATGCAGAGTAAATTAGTGACAGTGATTAATGGTTTAATCCTACCGAACCAAAACATACAAGAATATTTTAGCAATATTTTTGTCAATGGTCAATACACGAGCTTAATGACTGCTTGCTTTACACCAGAAGAGAATCTTAGTTATGACTTTTTTATTTGAGAAAGCCAATATTTTCAACATTTTAATATAGGTCGTCAATCAAAAGCTTTTACTAATGATATATAGATGTTCACACTAAGTAATTTAAATGATAAAAATTGTAGATACTCAAATGTAGAGAATAAGTTTTGAACTCTTGTTCCTGATCTCCCCTTATGGTGGAGAATTAAACCACTTGAACTATAATAATAATAAAAAAAATTGTATATAGATGATGTTATGCCTGCAACGGTGGAGCTTGATTAGTGCCTCAAATAGAACATATAAAACAATGGCAACTTACCTTTGCGGGATTGTTTATAACATTTCAAAATGTTCTTAAATTGTAATCCATTACAATTCCAGTTTAGTAATCATTCATACACTGACAAATGCTATAAAGCAGCAGCTTCTGCTTTAACATTGAACGAACAGAACATCTAAAACAATGGCAACTGGGATTGTTTATAACATTTCAAAATGTTCCTAAATTATAATCCATTACAATTCCACTTTAGTAATCATTCATACAATGACAAATACAATAAAGCAACAACTTCTGCTTTAACATTGAACGAACAGATCAGAACGGAAAGCAATTTTGAAAGGAAATTATGAGGACAAACAAGATATCAATTGTATTTTTTTTTACACACTCAATAATGAAGGAATTAAATACAATGAGAGCAATGAGAAAGACTTTGTCTCCCATGCTATATTCTCAGTTTTCACACTATAATTAATAGAATGGTGAGGCAATGGCTGTCAAATAATTGGCTTGCAGTAAACGAAAAATTTTTTAAAAAAAAATGAAATTTTGAAGTTTTTTTTTTCCTTTTGGTACAACTACCTCTCCTGGCGTTGCTGTAGCTTTCGAAGATGCTCTAACAATGAAGTAGCCTTTCGTTTGGCCCTCTCGGTGCCACTTTTAGCGAGTTCCATCAAAGGTATGACAGCACCAAGCCTACTTATGCAGGCAAGATTTTCGGAATCTCTCTTGCACAGTGAAAGCAAAATGGCTGCTCCATTTTCTTTGTTGCGTGGCTGACCTGTTCGCAACAAATCTATGAGAATAGGTATAGTGCTAGCCTTTACTATGGCAGCCTTAGCATCTTGGTTACTAGCTAGAACAGAGAGAATAGTTAGGGCCTCATCAGCCATACAGTTTCTTGAGTCCGTAAGCATCTTTAACAATGCTGGAATAATTCCGGCCCTCACAGCCCGGCCCTTATTCCCTTGATAAATGCACAGATTAAACAATGCTGTCGCAGCATCTTTCTTCCCTCTAGGGCTTCCATTTTCAAGTAATTCTACCAAAGCAGGTATTGCTCCTGATGCACCAATTATTATTTTGTTCTCATCCCCAAGTGACAGGCTAAAAATTGTTGCAGCTGCATTCTCCCTTGCTTCAACACTCCCGGCCCTGAGAATTTGGACAATAGAAGGAATGGCACCAGCAAGCATTATCAGTCCCTTGTTATTTTCATAAATTGAGAGGTTAAGGATGGCAGTGACTGCATTTTCTTGTATTGACACATCTTCAGCAGTTAGAAGGTTGACCAGAACAGGAATAGCTCCTGATTCTGCTATTAGTATCCGGTTATCTGTGCTTCTTTTGGATAGAGATCGAATTTCAGATACAGCAGCCCTGCGCTCCTCAATGGACCGGCTTGAGAGCTTGCGAATAAGCGCATGAATGGCTGCTATATCACCACTTACATCACGAAAAGATCCATCACTCTTTTTTATTTTCCCATTTGCTAAAAAACTTGGCTGCTCAATGTTGTTCTGCGCACACCACTGAGTTATTAGACTTCTCAAAACATAATTTGGAGTCAGTGTCAAATGTTCAAGCTTCTGTTGAGTTTTTGGACACGTTGTATTGCCAGTATCTATCCATCTTTGAATGTAAGATCTCTCATAAGTCTGCAGAATCATAATGGTAAAAATCAGAATGATAAAGGTGGACAATATTTCAGATTTAAAGCAAAACTTATTTGGAACTTCTTTCAGGTACACGCTAAAATGAGTTCTGAGATTGGAAAATGTACCTGCCCTGTGGCAACAATAACAGGATCCCTCATTATTTCCAAAGCAATGGGGCACAGAAAATCATCAGGGATTGCGGGAGCATCAGGCTTCTTTAATTCTTCCACATTCTCGGTGGCCAAGTTGTTTTTCTTGCTGCCATCAACTTCATTTGATTCACTGACAAGTTGATCCACAGAGTGACTTTTTGACTCGTCACTTCCTGCAATGACATCCAGCCTTTCTGTAACTTCTTGATTGACACCAATACTTTTCTCAATATGACCAACTCTAGTTAATCTGTTGCCCTTTTGTACACTGTCAACTTCTTTATTCATCAGCTCACCTAAGGCAGAAGATGTCGTTCTCAAATTTAATGACCCATATCTTTCTGTGGCTCTTTGCAACTGCAATCTCACCAATGCAACCTAGTAATAAAAGATAGAACACTTAACATCAAGCTCCATCAGGATCCACAGATCTACACATATTACAACACGTACCTGTTCTTGTACTTCCTCCGAGATGTCAAAATGCTCATATGGTATGCCAGCCAAAGCCTTTTCCAGTTTACGCGTCACACATTGGAATTGAATAGAAAATTTCTTGGCAGCTCCATCCTTAAATCAATATATATAGCAAAGTTCAGAGAGGAAGATACCTATACAATCGCTAAGAGACAAACGTGTATGACCACAACAGAAATTTTTGCAAGAATTGGTTCCAAATTTGGAAAATTAGACTCCCCCTCCCAAAATAAAAAGCCACTACTTTGATCACAATCAAGAAATATAACAGCTAGTTGGATTATACTTTACATCCAAAGCAGACACATAGAAATTAATAAACACCATAAATCCCTTCTTTGCTTCTACAATCTTGTTCATAGTCATTTGATTATTTAAGTAATATCACATTCATATGTACAAGGGTGTAATAAATTAAAAAAAAAAAAACCTTTTTTTCTTTTAATATTTTTCATGACCTGCAAAAAAATTGAATGGTAACAATCTCAATTAGCATTTTTTTAAGATTAAATAATACCCTAAATGCACAGATCAAAATGCAACCTCAATTAAAATAAACACTGCAAATTCAAAGATTAAATCCAAGAAAAGGCCACATTTTCACTCACAGAATTAATAGCATTAGCAGCAGATTTAAAAGCGAAAGCAACCAACAAGAGACGCTTAGCAGCCTGTAAAGCACTGAAAAGATCGGAACACCAATTCACATCAGATGAAGGTGCAGCGGCAGGAGCAGTAGAATCATCCAACGGTCCAGATTCAGCATCAGCCTTAGCACAATCTCTTATCTCCTCAAGAAAATGCGTCAACAAAGAAATCCTTCTTACCAGATCCGTACAATCCTTTCTAAACACAAATTCACCAGCAGCAGCAGCAGAGCCGCCGCTGATTCCATCACAGGCGGAAATTCCAACGATCTCTCCGACGAGTTTGAGTAGCAATGCATACTCACCTCTTCCTCCTCCTCCTCCTCCGCCGCCACCAACGAGGAGTGGTGATTCCATTTGGGTGGAGGAACGGCTGTCAGAGCAGATCAGAGCAGAGCAGAGCTAAGCTGAGCTGCTAATACATGGGATTTTTTGGTAAAATCTTTTTAGTGGGTATGGAAGAGGAAGAGAAAAAGGAAGAGGAGAGAAGAGAGCGAGATTCGCGGGACGAAGCTTATATCATATTGATGATTTGTTAAAAACTGAAAATGAAATGCACTTTTCTGTTTGTTGTAAGAACCAATCGAACAACGCTTGCAAGGCTGGAAAGGAGTACCCTACGAATTGTTTTTTCCTTTTTTTTAATTAATATATATATATATATATATATGAAAAAATAAATTTAGATAAATTAATAATTTTTGGTGAAAAAATAAATTTAGATAAATTAATAATTTTTGGAATCAATTGGTTCCGACTTAAGTAAAGTCTTAATTTCGAGTCATAATTATACTGTTACTTTAAATAAATAGATGGAAGAATTTTCATTTTTGTAATTAATTGGTCAGTGATTTAAAAAAAACAGAAAAATAGATATGAATATTGATATATCTAGTGCAGAAGGAAAACGACACACTCATAAATTTTTTCACTTTCATTCTATAGTTTTTTTTTTTCAAGATAAAAAAAAAATACCGTGTGCAACGATGCTATTTACATTGCGACTGATACAACAATCACTTCCATATAGATATATGAAAAGACTTACCAACGAGGTTCATTTCTTTTTTTTTTAAACAACAATTGGTGATTACAAGGAAATAAATACTATTATATATATATATATATATATATATATAATTTTCTATAATTTCTTAATAAACCTTTTTTTTTTTTAGAATGGAAGAATTTTTAGGAAAGGGGTTGGAGTGGGGACGTCCAAGTGGGCAATGAAGCCCTCTCGCTTCTTAATGAACTTATATTCCAAATTAGGTGGTTATTTTTGTATCGTAATATTTTTGCTTTTGAGCTTAAAATAATTTTTATTTTAAGAAAATGTGTTTGTCTATAACAAAAAGGGAGAAACTTGTTTTTCTGTTTTTCGTTGGTTGATTTTGATGTTATCCAGGAATAGAAATTCACCAATATTTGATGAAAAAGATGCTTCACAAAGCAAGTAGTGGGCCTCAAAAGGAAAATACACTTAACACAAAAAATAATAATAATAATAACAATTTGGAGCGACTCCACAAGACTACACAACAAACAAAAAACCATAAGGTCCATTGTGTAGTTGTCATTGTTAGGTGGCCACTTTGTTTTTGAAAAAAGAAAAAAAAATTCCTAAAAAAATTGTTAAGAAAAAAGGAAAAGAATATGGCTTTACTCATGACCATTTTTCAGGCTAATTTTCAGTTAATGGTGGTGTAATCTAATCGTAATTAGTTAATGAAAATTGTAATAAATGGTAATGTAATTTTGGATCATTGTTTACTTATAAAAGATTCTTTTCTGGCATGGAATGCCTTGCAAGCAAATTGATTCAACCTTTCTTAGTATTAGTATAGTATTAGCATTGCACAACTTCAAAGAAAAGTTAATAAAGCAAAGTGCTTCTTTTTTTCATCACTTTAAGTGTTCAGTTGAGTATATTAAATCCAACAATTAGAATTATTTCTTCAAAATATTTAAAAAATATATTTTTGATAAATTTTGAATGTCTATTTTGAAAGGGTAAATATTTTTGTGTCATTACATATGATACGTATAATGCATCGCATCACGTGCAAAATTACTAAAATATCTCTTATATTTTTTAAAATTTTTAAAAAATATATGAAACAATTCGGTAATTTTACACTTATAGCTAAGGGTGTGCAGAAATCGATTAAAACCGATTAACCAAATTGAACCGATCGGTTCAGTTCAGTTCAGTTATATAGAGGTTTGGTTCAGTTTACAGTTTTTAGAGTGTAAAATTTCGGTTAATTAATTCGGTTTTAATTTTGAAGGTAAAAACCGAACCAACCGAAATATTTATATATATTATAAAATACTATATAAAATATATTAATTTAGAAAAGTATGTGTAAATATTAGGATTATAAGCAAAAAAAACATTTATAGTTATATTATTAATGAAAAAAAATTTATTCAATAAATAAAAATTTTAAAAATTATTTCAAAAATAAAATTAATAAATCAATTAATCGATCGAATAGAACCAGTTTGATTCGGTTCTAATATATATTCAGTTTGATTTTAATTTAAAATTTTATAAATTTTCAGCTAATCAATTTAATCAAACCGACCATGCTCATCCCTACATAGAGCAATATAGTATTATGTGGCTTCCCATTTTGAAAATAGCATCATCTGTTTTGGGTACAAGAGCAAACAATGAGTGTCAAAAATGGATTATAATAATATTGAGGGAACCACCTCCAGGATGCTTGAAACACGAGTATAAGTTGACGAATGATGCTTGGTTAACGAAGAAAATTTTTGTTGACAAGTTTAGCAAGCTCTGGCATTTTCCCAGCACTAAAGCAAAAGAAAATAAAGAAACAAGGAATCATCTGTTCAAAGACGCGAAGAAATGATGAATTTTTCCACTTCTGAAGAAAGAAAAAAAAAGAAAAAGTCATGTTCCAAAATTCCTTTTGATGAGCTTGCACCCAAATAATAATAATAATAAGCTTGACTTCTTTCCTTTTCATTTCACAATCATGCACCCAACTTCCGTAATGTTTAAAATATATAAAAACAAAATTGAATGAATTTTAGACTTCCCTTTTATAATAATTTCTATGGTTATTTTTGTATATATTTCATTTGAGGCTTATAAATTTAATGTAATGTAATTGCAACACACACATTTCTAATTTATACATTTTTGAATAATTTAGATGTACTATTAGATGTTTTAATTAATATGAGACTTATTTATTCACATATATGATTTGTAGATACATATTCTCTCTATTATCAACCAATATAAATTCTATTAATTTTAGTTTCAACTATTGATATTCAAAACTAATTGAATTTTAATAAATTTAATTTTATTCAAATGAAATTTTAAAAGTGATAAAAAATTTTCAACAACTATTTAACACGATTACGTACAAAAATCAAATGTATTCATATTATAAATATGTATATATGACATAGTTTAAAAATCAATCATGGACTAAAAATTACATAAGCTACATCAAGTAGTTAATGTGTACAATTAAGTGGATCTTCTTTTCTTTGTTCGAGTGTGGGATCCACTACATCCCAAATGGAGAACAAGATCACACACATATAAACAGGACCCTTTAGTGATGTAGAAAGGCCATAATTTTGTTATCGTTACAGCTAATTAAAATTCTTTAAACAGAAAAAAAAAAAGAAATATTTTTGGGTCAATTTGTGATTTTGCTGTTGGACTTTTGTTTATTTGAAACATATGTACATATTTTAAATATTTTTTTATATATAATTTTTTATCTGAATTATATATATTAAAAATTTATTAAATTTTAACTAATTTAATTCAATTTTAGAAGAATCATACAAAAATTTAAACATAATTATAAATATCACGACTTAAATTTAAAATATTACTTAAAAATGAAAATAATTTTATATTAGATGATTGTAATGGTTGTTAATTTTTTGTTGTGTTAATATTAAATCTAACCTTTTTTTTTTCAGACATTAAAACCCTCAAGACGTGGCTTCGACAATTAATCAAATGGTTGCTTGTTTGGTACTCTAGACGGCCATTGGATATGTCCCAATATATAGAAAAATAATAAAATAAATTCTTCTTGTGAATATCTCACAAATTGGACATTCTATATATTTACCACGTACGGATGTTTTTGTCTCGATTAGTTTGGCAGATGTTAGACTGCAAATCATTTAATTTTTTACTATAATTTTCTGGTGTTTTTAAAGCTAAATTTGTTAGAATTCTGTCCTTGTCTAGTTTGTCTAAATCTTGTCGTCAGTACTTGCCCTATCGTTCATTTTTATCTACAATATAATAAAACAACACAACAATGGATAACATATACATTTCATTCATAGATTATTTATATAAATGACTTAATTTGTCAAATATGAATTACTGAAGGCAGAGAGATATTAGTATCTCCTTTTGATTAATTAAATGTAGTTTTGTTCCAGTCGAATCGAATTAATCAAAATTTAATGAGTTTCAATATCGGTAGTTTATATATATATAACAGTTCCTAAATTTATATTGCTGCTAAATTTTGATTACTTATCCCCTCTTTTCACAAAATAAATTTCTTCCCATATGTATATATATATTTCTGATCACAAAATAATTTTTTTCAGAAAACATATACATATACATGTGAAAATTTGAGAAAAGTTGAAGGTTAAAAGCACTTTTGGTCACAAATAAACATAAAGGTTGAATGAGATACTAATTAATTTTTTGTAGCTTTGTTATAAAAAAAAAAATTGGTTTAGACTTGTTCAATGAAAAATCCGAATTGTGGCTCATCATGTTCTGATAATTCATAGAAACTTCAGCTACAATTAATCTCAAGCTAATATCATGCGGTTGTCAAGCATTACATGTGAATATATATATTTATACATACATTACACCCAAATTCTAAAGTTTTGAAATGTCTAGAAATTTTTGGACTTACTTAATGTCAGGAAGACAACGGACCGAAAAGAACATATGGGACGCTGACTACGATCACATAATAACCACACATCATACATTAATTTGTAAGGTATATCTAATAAATAAATGCATTATTCTTTCCTTCATTAAACAAAATCATAAAAATAGTAAAAAATTTTAATAACTAATTTAAAGTGATTATATAAATTACAATTTAAATATAAAATTTCATTTAAATGATAATAATTTTAAATTAACAATAATAAATTAATACATTATAATTCAACATAATAATTTAATTTCTCATTTTATTGACTTCGACTCATAAATAGCATGTGAATTATAATTTGTTATGGGATGAGAGAAATTTATGGTTAAGGGTCAAATTGGACCGTCAACTGTACCTGAAGTTAATAAGTGTAAATTGGTGCAGTGCAATACAATACCACTCTCCTCCTACCTCTCTTCGTCTCTTCTGTCACTGTTTTTCATTTTCCTCTTATGTTTTTTCT
This sequence comes from Mallotus repandus, assembly GCA_949671775.1. Taxonomy (NCBI): domain Eukaryota; kingdom Viridiplantae; phylum Streptophyta; class Magnoliopsida; order Malpighiales; family Euphorbiaceae; genus Mallotus; species Mallotus repandus. The sequence continues at coordinate 30,140 of CATIWM010233728.1, forward strand.
AATTTTTGGCCATTAAATTGGTCAAAACTCACCCAAATATTAAACTATTTGCGATCTATTTCATAAATAAATTAGATTTAAGTGTTATACTCAATCGGTGTGGATTTTTATCCTGTTTATATAGTTATTTTGGTGAATCTTTGATATTTTGGTTTGATATTTTTAATATCAATTCAAGGAAAAATTGCTAGAGATCCAAATTCAAACTCAAAATCAAGCTTGATGCGCTCCTTGTTTTCACATGCCTCTCTTTCCTCTTGACTAGGAGTTAAACTGTGTATCTCCCTCTTTGCATAGAATTTGAGCACACATCAATATTCATAAATGTACCCATATCCAATTTGTTAGTTTGAGTGATCAGTGGAAAATAGTTTTAATTTCTTAGACTATTTCAATAGTTTTTGATACAAATTTTAATTTGTAAATTTTGGGTGTGTGTTTTGTAATAACTTTGTAATCTCATGTATTTTCTTCTTTTAATAAATTTCATCTCAACTGTTCAAAAAAACAAAAAAAACTATACCTGAAGTTAATATTAGATCTTAATGTTTTATTTTAGTCCTAATAGAATTTTTTTCTCTTAAAATTAGATTTTTATAATTTAATCCTATAAGTCAAGTAAAATTTTAATTTGTAATGGTTAACTAAAGAAAATTATTTAGACTAATAAATAAATTGATAAAATTTTTAAAAAATATGTATAATCTAACTATAAAGTTTTAAAATTTTTTAATTAAGCCTACGTACTAATTTATTAATTTTTCTAAAATTTTATTTAAAAATTACTTAAAATTTTTATAAATCTATTAATTTTAACTTTACAATCAAGTGATATACATTTCAAAAAATGAAATTCATCAATTTTAATCATTAATTTAAATAATTTTTAATTTTTCAACTGTTAAAACTAAATTGATGTATAAAATTTTATTATTGAACTATTAGAATTAATTTGTGAATAAATTTAGTGAATTTTTCATATGTATATTACTTGATTCAAAACTTTTTAAAATTTTGTAGTCTGGAATTTTTTTAAAAAAAATCCAAAAGAACTTTAAAATTCTTCTAAAAATTATTATATAGACTTAAAATTTTTTAAATCTATATATATATTTTTTTTTAAAATTAAAAATTTTATTTATTAGTCTGAGTAATTTTTAATTAATTAACCATTAAAATAAAAATTTTATTTAATTTATATGATTTTATTATAATTTTTTTTAAAAATAAGTTCAAATTCGATATAATTTTAAAAGAAAAAATTTCTATTAAAAGTAAAAACAATTAAGATTGAATATTAACTTCCAAGCTTGTTCGAAGCTAGTATAAATAGGAGCCTCCGGCAGAAAGGCCATAATATTGTTATCGTTACAGCCAATTAAAATTTTTGAAAAATTTATAGAATTAGACACTTTTTTTATTTTATTTATAGTTAATTATCTTATATTTTATATAAATTAAATGAGTACCTATTTTAATTTTTATGAGTGTCCATTTTATTTTTTTTATTCTTCTTTATTTTTTAATTTTATTAGTTGATTTTTTATTTTTTCTTTATTTATTTTTTCTCTTTATTTTTCAC
>CATIWM010233778.1:0-13515 GCA_949671775.1 Mallotus repandus
AAATGAACTACATGATGGAAATATTTTTTAAATTAAATAAAAATCAATTTTATAGTATTCAATATCAGAATTTAAAAAATACATTGAGACTTCAATGATTCTTACAAGTGAGAATAGTAATTAAATAATACTTAATTGGCTTAAATTATTTTTCATTAGCATTTTAGTACTTTTTTTATAATTATGAAATTTTTATTTTTCTTCATTAATTTTATTTTACCAATATTTTTATTAAATATTATAATAACATTCCAATATATATTGGAATTTTGTTGAAAATTATAAAAAAAAATTTCATAAAAATAAACAAAAAAAATCTTACCTGCTTAATATATATATATATATATATATATATATTAAATTTCGTATATTTGAACTATTAAATGTGGTATTTTGGATGTACATAAAAATTTATTGAATGTCTGCCTGCTTAAAGATGCAATAGTTCATTCGCGAGGCAAACACCTTGAAAGGGAAGACGTTCGAACCACTTTCCATGACAAAAAAAAATTTATTGAATAAAAAATAATAAAGCCCTGATTTGAAATTATGGAGATGTTAATTGGACGAAAATTTTTTAGATTTTCTTTTTAAAAAATTATCATTCCTAGTCATCATAATTAACTTTTTCAAAATATAAGAAAATTACAGATTGTCATACTTGGCAATGAGCTGTCAAAGAAAAATAAAATATGGTGAAAATGTAACCGTTAATTATTATTTTTTTTTATTTGGCAAATCTCTCAAAACTGATAGATATAATATTTTATAGGAATGAGACACTAAATTAATGACCACGTAAAAAATGGAGAAATAATTAATAAAATGTTCTCAAATCTCTGTGCACTCCCATCAAGGCTATCCATCTATTCAAAAGTCGAAACCAATTGTCCATATATAAAAGGCTGAAACCATTTTTAGTCCCTCAACTTATTGACTTTATTTCTTATTTTTTTATTATCTTCAATTGGGTACTCAAACTTTAAGTTTAAAAACATTATATTCTTAAGTTAACTTCTGTTAAAATTGAACCTTTTTATCGTTAAATACTTTTATTTTTTAAAGATAACAACTGAAAAGTTCTAGAATCCAGTGTTAATAAAGATGTAAAAAATGGTGTTAAAAAAAACAAAGATGTAGGATATGAATTCAGCATTACCCATGATAAGCTAACCTCAAATCCGATGGTCTTTGCGTCACTTCAACTTCCATTTTCCTTCTCTTCAAATCAATCTCATTTTTTTCTTCTTCTTCTTCTTTGCTTTTCCCAATTTTAACTTTTTTTATTATTTCAAATCTCTCAATTTTTCTTCTCAATTCTCTCCTCTTTCTCCTTTTCACCTTTCCTTCGCTTTCATATGTTTCCTCTTTATCTCCGACGACTTTTTCTCTTTTCCTGATTTTCGACGCCGTTTTAATTTTTCTCTCCGTTTGCTTCTATTTCTTGTTGCTGATTCTGTTTTTGGGTTCCCATCTCTTGCCTCCGTTTATGGTTAGGATAATAATAGTAGCAATGGTAATGGGTTCTTTCATGGGTTTACCGGTTTTGGCTTTGGATTGTTTTATGGCTTATTTTATATTTATAAGCAGCGTTGGGTTCTCCAATTTCTTCTTATTCAGGTATTTATTTATCTTGTTATTATTTTAAGCTTGAATCTAATTTCTATGACCTCTTGGTCTGGTTACTATCATCATTTAGATAAATGGGTAATTGAAAAAAGGGATTACTTATTTGGGATATGGAGTTTTCTTATTCCTCCGAAGGTAAAATTGTTAATTTGGAAGTTATGTTGTCAATTCTTACCTCTACGAGAATCATTATTCCTTAAGGGTGTACCAGTTTCTAATGTTTGTGAGCTTTATCATGAAGTGGGTGAACATGGCTTACATTTGTTTATGGATTGTCCATTTGCAGTTCAATGTTGGTCTTAGGCCAATATTACTTTGTTTTATGTTCATTGCGATGAGTTTTCTAGTTGGTTAGACTTGATGTCCTTTCATTATGACACAGACACTAGTAACAAGATTTGCATTGTTCTTTGGGCTATTTGGCAACAGAGAAATAATTTTATTTGGAACAAAGCTTTTCATTCTCTTATGGACTGTGTTATAGCTTCCATGCAATTTTTGGATTTTTTTCAGCTTCATCAGGGTACTCATAGTAACGTTGGGTTTGAGAAGAGGTTGACAGAGTTTGATGGCATAAACCAGAGTTAGGTTTTTGCAAGCTGAATATTGATGGTGCTATTGACATGACAACTGATATTATTGGCTTTGGAATGATAATGGCTTTGGAATGATTATGGATTTGGTATCATTGGCAGAGAATGAAGATGAAGATGAAGACGAATATGATGAACACGATGAAGAGAGCCAATTAAAGGAAATAAAGGCAATAAATAAATGCATTTAACATTTTGATTTACACGCTTTTAACAGACATAACTTTAAGAATATAATGTTTATAAAAATTAAAGTTTGAGGACCCAATTAAAGGTAATAAAAAAATAAGGACCTATTGATGGTGCAACCTGGGTTTGAGAGGAGGGTTGATAGAGTTCGATGGCATAAACCAGAGTTAGGTTTTTGCAGGCTGAATATTGATGGTGCAATTGACATGACAATCAGTATCATTGGCTTTGGAATAGTTCTGGCTTTGGTATCACTGGCAGAGAATGAAGATGAAGATGAAGACGAAGACGATGAACGCGATGAAGAGAGCCAATTAAAGGAAATAATGGCAATAAATAAACACATTTAACATATTTGATTTACACGCTTTTAACAGACATAACTTTAAGAATATAATATTTATAAAAATTGAAGTTTGAGGACCCAATTAAAGATAATAAAAAAATAAGGACTTATTGAAATAAAGTCGGTTAACTGAGGAACTAAAAATGGTTTCAGCCTATATAAAACTAATAAAATGTGGTGAATTATTGTTTATGATATTAGTGACACTGTATCATTAAGTGACATTATTTTTAAAATAATGAAAATTTTTTTAATGTCTTGCCAACTAATTTTTTGGTTAATGGGAAGATAATATAATTTTTTTGGCCATTGAAAGATAGTGTAATTTAGATATTAATGAACTACATTATATAATAATATATATATTTTTAAATTAAGTGAAAATACATTTCACAAATTGATGATAATAGGATTTGAAATCTACACCGTAATATGTCATTAAAGAAAAATAATCACTTAACTACTCTCTCATTAGTCCAACTAATATATATATAGAGAATAAAAATCCACTTACACATGAATAAAATTAATATGTTTGTTTGCCAAATTTAAGATCAAGCAAAAACACTTTTAATTGTTTTAAAAGAGTCTTTTGAACCTTTTACAATCACACAAATATTGAGAAAGAGGAGAATGAATTTTGTTGTCAGATTAATATCTCAATTAAATTATAAAATATTTCAACATTATTCTTCACTTGTGTTAAAATTATTTAGATTTACAATTTAGTAATTTATTCCATAATATGTTTACTTCACCCGATGATATTAATTAGTCATAAATTTTTATTCAATAACATTAATTAGTCATAAATCAAATATTTTGATTTTTAAATGAGTTCAATTGCAAAATGTTAAATAAATTTTTACAACAGAAAATATATAAAATCAATAAAACATAATTACAAAAATTAATAACTCTATAAAAAATTCAAAATTTTAAATAATTAATAAATTAGAGATCTACAGTTATTAGATATAAAGAAATAAAAAAATTAAAAAAAAAGAACAATATTAATTATCATCAATTTAAAAGATGAACAACTATGATAAAATTAAAATATTTGATGGAAAAAATTTTTTAAAAAAAGAGAATCTTTTAGTTTACCGCAATATCAAGATCTGTTATATAATAAAATATTTTTTTAAAATGATGTTGGTAATTGGTATCCCCAGAGCCTGTCAATGAAGAAGAGAAGTTTATTTTATATTTTGCGAGTATGCTATAGCACTGTTAACTTACAGCATTAATGATTATCCTATTTCGTTTAACCCCATTTGACATTTTCTCCAGTACTGAATATAATTAATGGTGAGACTTTTTTAATACAAATAATGATTTTCATTGATTTGAAAAAAGTGAAAACATCTTGACAGATAATATATTTAAAAGAAAAACAATAAAAATCACTAAAGTATAAATTTATTCTGATTGCTATAGATTTTTTTTATAATTTTCAGTTAAATTAATAAAAATTTTATATATTGCAAGTTATGGGTTCTTTTAATTTTCAAATGGATTTGATTGCGAAAAAAAAAATCATTTTTTTTTATCTTAATAAATAACAGTACACAGATAAATTTTATCAAAGCATAGAAGGAATTAATAAAATTTCTGCAAAAAATAAATTCATAAAAATTATTAGAAAGTAAGGAAAAATAAATAAATTCTGTAACAGACTGAAAAATAAAAACAGATTTTCAAAATTCATATTAATTGAATGAAGAAAGCTGGGCAAAGATTAAAAAAAGATAAAATTATCATCAAACAAAAGATTCTGCAGCGGGCCAAACAAAAGAATTATGTATAAAAATAAACCAAGAAAAGGAGAAAAAAAGTGGATCATTAGGCAGCAATTTTTTTATAGTTTTTTTCCATATCTAATACGCATGAATGTTTCAATTAATCAAGATCGAATTGAGCTATGAATAATATTTGTATAATTATTTTTGATATTTAATAATAATAAATATTTAATAATATCGGATGTATTTTATATAAAAAACAATTTTTTTTAGTATTTATTTTTTTTATATATAAAATTTAAATTCTAAATCTTACTTCTCATGTTATTTGTCATTTGCTTGCTTAAAACTGAAGAAAATTTTTTCCTAAACCAATAAATTATTTACATCCCCTATTGGCATGCTCCATGAGGCTAGACTATCATATTAAGCATTTCTTTACATAGAATATCATATATATATATATATATATATATGTGTGTGTGTGTGAAGATAGACTATTGAATTTATATATTTTTTGAACAAACAACTAAAATTTTATGCACTAAATTGTATATGGTGAGATGCAAATCTTATACATGCTTCTATTTAATATATATTAAAATGCAAGTGTCTAAGGAGTGCAGATTTATGAGGTATGGCCCTCTGGCCCCTCTACTCCATCCTTATCGATGATGATATTTGTACCAAATCTGATATAAAACAAGATTTGGTATGCATATTGGGGTGATGATCAGTGCCTTTTACTTTGTGGGGTTATTGCACCCGACACCAACATATAAATGTAAAGACAAATCTTTGAAGAAAAACACTTCGATTGTCATGATTTATCTCTTGTATACATCGATCAGTCCAAAATGAGCCCAGCTAAACACCTTAATTTTCTTCACCTTGATAATGCAATTATAGTCTTCATCTTCATCTTCATCTTAATCTTATTTTCAGGGATCAACAAAGTAGTCGTCATCCAACAAAAAAATAAATTAATAAATAAATAAATAAAAACAAAGTAGTCGTCATCCAGCTTGAAAAAGAAAATCGGTTTTAGTTAGACTTTAATAACTAATTTGGTTAAGTTATATTTGCTTTTAGTGATTTTAATTTTTTTTAATTTAAATTTTATTTTATTGATAATATATAATTGAAAAAATCATGTCATTTGATATGCTATATTTTGCCTTACTTCATTTTAAGAAGGTAAGCATCAAAAGTCCTGTTGAAGTTGGCCAAAAAGACAAAGTACTTTTCAGGAGGTGGTGCATATCCTCAGGTTGTTTCTAATATTCAATGTATTTACCAAAAAAAAAGTTCATTTAGCAAAATTTCCATGTCCCACTGTTGTGAATTGAATGGTTGGCTTGTATGTAAGTCTTGTAGTCCATGATCACCCCTTCCAATAACTAGGAAGTGATATACTCCTGCTTTTCTCATCTACCGCCTCCACTGCCTCAACTTTCTCACAACTCCCTGCACAATATCATGGAAGTTTGTCAGTTTTTTTTTTTTTTTTTAATTTGCAAATTTAGAAATTCTTCTATGAGGAATTTAATTGTTTTTACATGATTCACATGGTAAAAAATCTGAATTATTTTTACTCTCTAAATTCAAATTTTATTTATGAAAAATTAGTTATTAGGAAAATTTTGTCTTTTATAAAATTTATCATACTTAAATTCTAAAATAGTCTGAATCTATGTGACTATCAAATATCGGTTACATCAAATTAAAAAGAAAAAAATATTTCTTGTTCCATGCATTATGAGACAGACAATTAGCAAGTGGGTGTTGATGCATGTATATATGAGTTAAATTCTCGTAACTTATGATACAAGGTTATCGAGATTATATATCACAGTAGTGTGTTACCTGGAACATAAGTCCACAACCTGATTAAGCAACAGTCTCCCAATCACCTTGAAGACATTTTACGTTCTTAACAAAGTCGGGACAGATCTTAGGCAGCATGAGATATGCTTTTCTCCTAAAAATTTCATAAAATTTGTCAGGAGATTAATTTTATCTCAGCTTGGACTTCTAGCTTCTCAATTAGAGCCACATTTTAAGTATCTAAAATCAAATACATACTATGGAAGCAATGAAATGCCTCTGCTTGTATGTGTACATAATAGGAAGAAAACTTATAAGAGACTGAAAAATAGCTTTTTATTGCAGGACCAAGAACCAAAAGGGGAAAAATTCTATATTTCCAGGATCAGGGTAAGGTGTTATAAATGTGATGAATCCAATAGAGAATGGATGAAGATTAACCGGATTTCAGAAAGTATGTATGTGACTGTGCATGTCCAGATATAATAATACCATCCTTTAGCTAGATCTCGTAGTGGTCCAACAATAAAAGAAATTAAGTAATTAGATCAATATCAAGCTTTCCCTCAAGAAAATAAAATATTAGATTTCAGAATTTAAATACTGAAATATCACTCTTTGTTTTTTTTATTCTTTAGTTGTGCGATTCAAAGTTTAATTCTTTGGAATATCCTATATATATATTGGCGTTAATGGCTAATGCTTTTTATCAGATCATCGGAGGACCATTTCAAGAGATTATATTCTTTGCCTGGTCTGGTCCAGCAAGAAAAAGAGTGACAAGGTCCCTTCCAGGACAGGATAATATATAATTGATAGGGACTTTACCAGGGATAATTATAATCAATATTGGTTGATTGAAGCCATAAGAGGTCGAATCTCTTTAAATACAATTTTGAATTTTAATTTTATATATGAAAAAATAAGTATCGAGAGAAGTTTCTCGACTTCTGAGATTTATCTGGTTCGACTCCAAAATATTTTCATTTATATAGTTATCAAATACTCAATTTAGATATGAAACTTTTTCAGTATCAATTTTTTTTTATATATAAGACTCGAATTCAAAAATTTATTTAAGAAAGTTCATTCTACTTGAAATATGTTGTTGGTGGACAAAAGTTCATGCTACTTGAAATATATTGTGGGTGGACCCATAATCTCATCTTAAAATGTTCATCTTAAAATATAAAATGAAAATTCATTAAATTAGAGATGATATAGCAAATATAATAACACTTTTTAACATATAAAACAAGCTCCAGCAAACACATAAGTGAAAATTTTAATTATTCATACAACAAGAAGCCAAAAGCATGCTTATTGTTAGGATGTGTGCATGCTTGTTCACATATGAAAAATATGGCATCATATTGTTGCTCAGGGTTGTGCCTTGACAAGGTGGTCATCAATATCTTTAGTCAGTTTGTGTGCCCAATCTTTGTACTTATCTAGAGAAGGAGCATCATCAGTCGATGCCTCAAATTCCCAGGTCCACTTCACAAGAGCACCCTCATTCTTTGCTATTGCTTGAAAAATTATTTTCAAGCTCTTGAAAGGCTTCATAATTTCTCCATCCAGAATGTTGAATACGACTTTCTTGTTTTCTTCATCCACCTCAACACTTTCTTTAGCACTCAAAGTTTCTCCATCTACATATATCAAACGTCAATCCATTAATTAATTAAAAAAAGAATATTAAATTTTAACTTATATTAATAGAGTCGTTGAACTGACTCGTCAAATTATAAATTTGAAGGTGGTAAAATGTAATTGGAAAAACTAATTATATAATGAACATTCAAGAAAAAGAACGTAATGAAACAAAAGATATTGAATTATGCATTACCTATGGTATAATTCCATTTCTTGATAGAACCTGGCGTTTCCCAGTCACCTTCATGAACCTCAATTCCATGGATTTTATCAGAGCAGATTTTGGGGATATGGTGGCCTTCATTGCTAAAGATTTTATAGAACTTATCAGCAGATGCCTTGATGTCTACTTCAGTTTCAATCTTACCAACTAGAGCCATCTTAATCAATTTCTTATGAACTAAAAACTTCAAATGTAAATGTAGATATAATACAAAAGATCGATGAAAATAAGTGCTCTGGATTATTCATTTATATAGAAAAATATAGAAAACCATCTAGTAATTATTACCTTGTTAAAATAAATAAATAAATATCAGAATAATTACATCATAGAGAAAATTTTCAGGCTCTATATATATAGAGAGAAATAAATAAATTTTTAATTAATAGAGAGTTCATATAATTTAGACATTGATTGATCGCGATAGATAATCTTTTCCTTTTAAATTAGATAAAAAATAAATTTCATAAATAGATATCTTTAAAAATGAGTGATTTACCTACTTCATCACTGATAAAATAAATAAATAAAATTTGGAAGACTTAATTATTGCTTTTATAAGAGTAGGATCCAATAAATTACTGGCTTAATCAACTTTTTATCATCCGAAAGAATAACAAGTAATACATTTTGTTTAATTAAATGGTATAAATATGAAATTATAGATACTCCCTCAATTTCAAACTAATTGTTTCTTTTTCAAATAAAAAAAATTTCAAATTAATTGTCACTTTTATATATCCAATGCAATATTAATTTTTCTTTCTTATTTTATCCTTATTTTACCCTTATATATATATATATATATATTTATGTGTGTGGGGTTATTTTAGGTAGTTATTATTATTTTTTTAGCTCATTTTTTATTTGTTAGAAACTTTTGACATTATAATAATATAAAAATAGCGGTCATACACATATCATAAATTAATTTATATTTTATTTAATTGTTTTAGAATATAATAAGATAATTAAATTTAATATTTTTAACAAAAATATTAATTAATTATATAATTTTTTTCAAAAAATAAAAAATTATCTTATTTTATTTTATTGAACTCCGTATTTTTTTTAAAAATACCAAATGAGAGATATATTTAAATGCTTTTATATCTCAGAATATATATATATACACACACGGAAATAGTGAATGACAAATAACAATTATCAAAATACCATTCAATTTAATATTAAATTGTTAGATAAAGTTTCAGGAACAATTTTAATATTTTTAGTACATACTTCAATAATTCATATTTGATTTCAAATAATTTTATGGCACTCAATTATTATGAAATATGGAAGCCCACTAAATGGTGAACCTATATACATTTATATGCAGGTATCTAGTGATTTCTTAATTTGATGCTTCTTTGTTGCTTATTTTTTAATTAAAATTTTATTTTTATTTTAAATTTTAAAATCTATAATTTTCAATAATATAATTTTTAATGGTGCGAAATAAAATAAATTAAAAAGCTGATCCCAGTAGATGTAATTTCAGGTTTAGGTTAAGTGAATTGGACTAATATTTAAAATTTTCAGCACCAAATAAAGCAGAATTGAACTATAAAGGATTGATCAGCTTCCAAGCTCTGAAGCTTTGAATTATTATAGTAGAAAAGAGATTTTTAGTAAGGCATGTCATTCCATGCCATATTTGCCTTATTTAAGTTTAAGAAGGTAAGCATCAACAGTCCTGTTGAAATTGGCTAAAAACTCCAAGTACTTTTCAGGAGGTGGTACACCCTCGGTTTGCTTCTCATATTCAATAGTCCATTTAGCAAAACTTTCTTGACCCGTTGTTGTGACCTGAATGGTTGGCTTGTAAGTCTTGTACTTTTTCATGATCTCTCCTTCCAACAACTCGAAAGTTATACTCCTGCTTTTCTCATCCACCGCCTCCACTACCTCCTTAACTGTCTCACAACATCCTGCCACAGTATCATAGAAGTTTGTCAGTTTTTTTAAGCTTATTTAGCAAGTTTAGAAATTCTTCTATCGATAATTTAACCATTTCTACCCGTATATATTTGATGATCAAATGTACGGAAAGAGTTTTATCTCATATGAGATTTATCTGGCTTGAATTTCAAAATAGTCGAAATGTATGTGGCTGTCGAAATAAAGAACATCAAATGCAAAAAAATTAACAATTTCTAATATCATACATTACGAGGTAGACACTCATCTATAACCAGGCATTGATGCATGTACGAGTTAAATTCTTGTAACATGTGGTTACAAGGTGATTGAGATTATACATTATGGTAGTGTTACCTGGAACATAAGTCCACAACCTGATTGAGCCAATAGTCTCCCAATCACCTTGAAGACATTTTACGTCCTTCACATAGTCAGGGCAGATCTTAGGCATGAGATATGCTTTTCTCCTAAAAACCTCATAAAACTTGTCAGCTGATGATTTTATCTCAGTTTGGACTTCTAGCTTCTCAATTTTAGCCATGTTCAAGTACCTAAAGTCTAATATATATTGTGGAAGCAACGAAATGCACCAATGCCTTTGCCTTGTGTGTGTATGTGTATATATATAATAGTAGGAAGAAAACTACGAGAATCAAAAATAGCTTTCAATTGCAGGACCAAGAACCAAAAGTGGAAAAGTTGCATATTTCCAGAATCAGGGTAAAGTGTTACAAATGTGATGAATCCAAAAGAGAATGGATAAAGATTACAAAAAAGTATATAAAAATACCATGCTTTAGCTAGATTCTTGTAGTGGTCCAACAATAAAAGAAATATGATCAAATTCTCTCCGAGCATATTATAAAGTGCAAAATTCGAATTCTGCTGTGATTGATTTAAAAAAGAAGAATTATTCTTATTGTGCAACTTATCAACGTTTAGATTATATGACCTCTCTATTAACTGAAAAAAATATTAAATATCAAATATCAAACTTTCACCCAAGAAAATAAAATAGACTTAAAAAATTAAGAATGTTGATATATGTCTTGAGTTGTGATATATAATGGTTCGTAAAATGGTCTGTAAAATATTCCGCAAAATGATAATTTGTTTACATTTTTACTTCCTAAAGTTTTTTAGTGCCTCATGAAAATAGGAGAGACAAAAAATAAGTTTGGCATCTGCAATGGAATTGTTTATGTCGTGACCCTCAACATAAATATTATCTAAAAATTAAATATCAAAATTTCAATCTTTAATTTTTCAACATGCATGTGATATAAGGTCTGGTATCATTAGAATGAAAGGGATAGTTGGTTGTTAATTGTAGGGGTGAGTGTAGTATGGTTTGGTTCAGAGAACACAAATCTCCCGAATTGCTCCAAAATATTAGAGATTTAGAAATTAAGATTCTGGAATTGCTCCAAATTTTTGGTGCGGTTCAATTTAGAAATTAAAATTTTCGATTCAATTCGGTTTGAAAATCATTTCTTCTTTGAATTAAAAATAAATAAAAATATAATTCAAATCAAACTAATAAACTATGAACCATTTCATAATTTTATTATAAAATTAAATGATTTTTGGAAGTTTTATTTATCATTATATTTTACTATAAAAATTTATTAAAATTTTTATAACACATTTTAATATGCCATACAATTATTATATTTTCCTATGAAAAATTTATATAAATAATATATATCATAAAATAATAATAACAACACCATTACTATTAAAAAGTACATTATATAATAATTTTATTATTGAAGATGAATTTAAATTTTTTAACATAAATTATATTATAATATTTTGAAATGGTATTTATTAATTTAATATTTATTTTATGATTTAAAATAATTTAATTGATGAGTGAAATTTTCTATGTTAAATAATTAAAATGACATTATTCTAGATTACATGTTAAATTAGTAGGCCTAATATTAATAAATTAAATATAATTGCTTAAAAAATCGTTATAATGTGTGTATAACTTTAGTTATATTAAATTATCGGTTTTAGTTTTGATTTTTTGGTATGGTATAATTCGGAGAGGTTCTTGATGAATTTGAAAAATTCAAATTCTTTGGATCTGTCTCAATAAATTTTTTTGGATAATTCACTTGTAAGAAAATCAAACCGTTAATAGAGATTTTTGGTTTTAGAAATTTTCAATTCCATTTGTGAAAAAGTTCAAGTTTTTTAAAATTCATATTTAACCCTAATTAATTATTAGAAGTTAATATTTTATTTTATAAATCATCATAAATGAGTCTCATAAGTCTAGTTGTGGAGATAAAATTTGAACAGAAATCGTAATTTTTTATTTTTTATTCTTTAATATTTTGCGTGATTCAAAGTTTTAATTTTTAATTTTTTTGGAATATCCTATTGTGGATTTTTTTTGGCCTTAATGGCTACTGCTTTTGTATCAAGCCACTCAAGGACCACTTCGAGAGATTATATTCTTGGCACGATCTGGTCCAGCAAGAAAAAGAGTAAACAGAACAGAATATAATTGATAGGGAATTGAGAAGGTAGAATTTATATTTATAGTCTCATCATAAAATAAAATGTGAAATAAACATTTGATCATTAAATTACAGATGATATAACAAATATAGTAACACTTTTTAACATATAATTAAAACAAGCTCCAGCAAACACATAATTGCAATTTTTAATTGTGCATACAACAACAAACCAAAGGCATGCTTATTGATTATTAGGGTGTGTGCATGCTTGTACATATATGACATATGACATCATATAGTTGCTTATGGTTGTGCCATGACAAGATGATCATCAATATCTTTTTGTGCCATGACAAGATGATCATCAATATCTTTGGTCATCTTTTTTGCCACATCTATGTAATTATCTAGAGATGGAGCATCATTAGTCAATGCCTCAAATTCCAAGGTCCACTTCACAAGGGCACCCTCATCCTCTACAATTACTTGAACAATTGCTTTCAAGCTCTTGAAATGCTTCATAATTTCCCCATCCAAAATGTTGAATATAACTTTCTTGTTTTCTTCATCTACCTCAACGCTTTCCTTAACGCTCAGGGTTTCCCATCTACATATATACCATTTTTCACAAAGATAACTATATATAACAAATGTTGAAAAAAAAATATTAAATTTTAACTTATAGTGACGAGGAGAGTCTGGAAGTGATGAAACGTAATAACAAAAAACAATACTTGATCTTATTATATATAGAACATCCAAAAAAAGTGAAACAAAAGATATTGAATTATGCATTACCTAGGGTATAATTCCATTTCTTGATAGAACCTGGAGTTTCCCAGTCACCTTCATGAACCTCAATTCCATGGACTGTATCAGAGCAGATGTTGGGGATATGGTGGGC
>CATIWM010233785.1:0-11349 GCA_949671775.1 Mallotus repandus
AGAAACCATATTCCTCAAGTAAATCTAAAGTATACTTCCTTTGTGACACAGAAATTCCAGAACTAGATCTAGCTACTTCCAGTCCTATAAAATATTTCAAACTTCCCAAATCCTTTAGTTTGAAATTAGAAGCAAGGAGCTACTTTAATTGATCTTCAAGAACATTACAAGAACTAGCAATTAAGATATCATCGACATACACTAAGATTGCAATAAAACCTAGTGCATCTTGTTTTGTAAATAGAGAATAATCAACTTTGGATTGAGAATACCCATGTTTGGTCAAACATTCTGTCAGCTTAGCATTCCACTGCCTTGAAGCTTGTTTTAAACCATACAACGACTTTTGTAATTTGCATACTAGTTTAGAATGTGCACTTGAAGGTTGAGCAGCTTCTACAACAGCCTTTAACTCCCCTTGAAGCTGAAAACCATTAGGAATAGACATAAAGACTGTTTCATCCAACTTACCATTTAGAAAAGAATTATTCACATCAAGCTGAGACAATGACCAACCATTAATAGCAGCTAAAGCAAGAATAGACCGAACAGTTGCATATTTTGCAACAGGTATGAAAGTATCATGGTAATCAAAACCTTGTTTCTGTGTGTACCCTTTGGCAACTAAATGAGCCTTATGCCTTCCAATGGTGCCATTAGTATTAAATTTGATTTTATAAACCCACTTTGAACCCACTACATGTTGATTAGTAGGCAAAGAAACTATAGTCCAGGTCTGATTTGCCATAAAAGCATCTAACTCTTCACGTATAGCAATTGTCCAACGATCAGATTGAAGGGCTTCAAAGTATGTTTTGGGTTCAGAAATTGCAGAAGTGGCCAAGGTAAAATGTTTAAATGAAGGAGATAGTTGACTGTAAGAAATGTAATGATGAAGTGGATGTGAAGTAGAACAAACATGAGATGCAAGCACAACTGAAGAAGTTTCTAAAGAATGATGATAATTATGCAAATAAAAGGGTAGTTTATGAGGTCTAGTGCTTTTTCGGATGGGCTGAAGAGAATTTGGCACAACAATTGGAGGTGAAGAAGGAGGAAGAAAGGATGGAGAGGAAGAAATAGGAGAACTTTCAGGGGACAAAGAAAAAGAAGAGGTAGGGGAAAGAGAAAAATGATTAGAAATAGAAATAGGATTGACTTGAGGTAAAGAAAAAGAAGAGGTAGAAAGGGGAGATAAAACAGCAAAAGAAAATATATGTTCATAGAATTGAACATCTCTTAACACAAAAGTAGTGTGAGAATCTATATCATATAGTTTGTATACCCTTTAATACCTACAAGATACCCAATGAAAACACAAGTCCTAGCTTTAGAATCAAATTTCTTTCTATGAGCGGGAACAGTGCTAACATAACATAAACAACCAAACACTTAGAGATTATGATAAATGGGGACAGAATGGAATAGTTTCTCATATGGACTGACATTATGCAAAAAAGGAGAAGGAATTCTATTGATGAGATGAGTAGCAGTGAGTATTGCATCTCCCTAAAATTTAATGGGTAAAGAAGCTTGAAACAAAAGAGCTCGGGCTCATTTAAGAGATGTTGGTGTTTTCTCTCAACTACACCATTTTGTTAAGGGGTATAAACACAAGATTTTTAATGGATAATGCCATGTTCAGCATAAAATTCAGGTAAGGCAAATTCAGTTCCATTGTCAGTTCGAAGTTATTGTATAGAAATATGAAATTGAGTTTTTACAAGAGAGTGAAATTATTTGATAATGTGAGCTATATCAGATTTGTGTTTCATTAAAAATACCTATGTAACCTTAGAATAGTCATCTACAGCTGTTAAGAAAAAATGATTTCCAGCAAGATCACATTGAGAATATTGTCCCCAAACATCAAGATGGACAAGTTAAAAACAAGCTATAGACCTAGGTGTATGTAAAGGAAAAGCATTGTGTTTCTACTTTGCTTTATGACACACAATACAATCATCAAAGTTTAAAAGAGAAATAAAAGGTACAAAATTCTTAGT
Organism: Mallotus repandus; assembly: GCA_949671775.1. Taxonomy (NCBI): domain Eukaryota; kingdom Viridiplantae; phylum Streptophyta; class Magnoliopsida; order Malpighiales; family Euphorbiaceae; genus Mallotus; species Mallotus repandus. The sequence goes on from CATIWM010233785.1 coordinate 2,007, forward strand.
GAGCTTCATTCGATCATAAGAATGATGCCCAAGTCTATGATGCCAAATAAGAGGAGTAACAGTACAAGCAAATCTTATTTGTGAAATAGAATGACAAGGAAAATTATTAGAAGAAAAGAAATGAGAAGTCTTGGCAAAAGTAGCTGGATGTTGAAGAAAATAGAGACCATTACGCATCTCTCCCATTCAAATCCTCATCCATGATGGTAGGACCTGAATGGTACAATATTGATGAAAGAAAGTAAGACAATATTGCTTACTTTGAGTAAGTCTACCAACAAAAAGCAAATTAAATTGGAAAACAGGAACAAAAAAAACTTTGTGAATTATTAAGGTAGGAAGAATTTTTACTGTGCCTATATGAATGACGAAAACAGACATACCATTTGGTAATTGAACAGAATAATTTTGTACAGTAACATAGGAAGTAAAAAGGTCTAAAGAATAAATAATATGATCAGTAGCGCCTGTGTCTATGATCCAAGAATTTATAGCATGTAATGAATGTAAATGATGTGAATTTGATGCTAAAAAAATAGAAGCTTTGTGAATTATACCTGCCATGTTTGTGTAAGAAGTGGAAGGAGAAGGTTTATATGTGAAAAAGGTTTTTTGATCATTAAGCAACTATATGAGTTGTGTTATTTGCTCTTGTGACAAACGCAGAGGTGCACTGATAGTACTCTTATCTGTTGCACAGCTTGTAGGAGACTCAATTTGAGATACTTGATTGATTAAACCAGCTCTTTGTTCAGGAATAAACCGAGACTTGTGAGGCTTAGTCTTGGAAGGAAATCCTACAACCTTGAAACACTTATCTTTAGGATGTCCCTGCTTACCATAATGACCACAAATCACATCAGAATAACACTGATCTTTGAAGTGTCCAGGCTTACTACATTTAGTACAAAACAAATCACCACGCCCTTTCTTCACTGCCATAGCAATACCCTCAGTAAAAGGTTGAGTCTTAATAGAGAAACTTCTTTGAGATTCCTCCCTTAATACAATGTTTTAGGCTTCATCCAAACTATGAAAGGGATGCATGGTAAGAATATGTGACCTAGTGCCTTGAAAACTGTTATTTAATCCATTAAGAAAACAGAAAACATAGTCCTTTTCTTAACTATCAACATACTTCTGGAAGCAATCCTTGTTGCAATGACCATATTCACAATGTGATAAAGGCCTATAACTTCAAAGCTCTTCCCAGATTCCATTAAGTTCAGTGAAATAGGTATCAATAGCTTCAAAGCTCTTCCCAGATTTCATTAAGTTTAATGAAATAGGTATCAATAGCTTCAAAGCTCTTCCCAGATTCCATTAAGTTCAGTGAAATAGGTATCAACCGAATTTATTCCTTGTGATATTGTACTGAGCAGTTGTTAAAGATGAAAAATATGATTATCATCCGATTATGAGAAATACTTGTTTAAAGTTTGCCATATATGAGCTACAGAAGCCATGTAGAATACTGTAGATGCAATTGGTGGAGAAACTGATCGAAGAATCCATGAAACAATAAGATCATTACATCTGTACCAAGCATTGTATTTATCATCTTCTTCATTAGGTTTTGGAATTATTCCATTGATAAACCCTAATTTGTTTCTAATTGAAAGAGCGAGAGTAGAAGAGTACTTCCAAGAAGCAAAATTGACAGAAGTAAGCCCACGAACAATTCGAATAGAGTATTGATTCTCTGAAGGATGAATGTAGAATAGAGAAGATGGATCATCAATAGATGGAGAACTAGAAGTTACGGTTCCCATTTTCTTCTCTAAATTTAAAAGAGGAATTCTGAAGTTTTTTTTTAGAAATATTGATCAAAATGAAATGAAATTTGCAGATTTAGAGAGTAGAGAATAAGAGGAAGAAGAGGACTATACTTTTGTAAGCAAAGGAATGAGAAGATGAAATGGGTTTATTCTGTTTGGCTACTGAGAAAATGAGAGAAAAAACAGAGAAAAGAGCACAATCAGCTCTGATACCATGACAGAGAAAATAATTCTGTTGTATTTTTATTTCTTGTTTCAAAGAAATATTTACAAAGATATTTATATAAGAATGTGTACAACTATGTATGTATGAATATATGACAGCTGTCTATAACTCCACATAAGCTAGAAAATACTTTATAAACATACTAAGTAATACTACTACTAACCATTCTCTTGACAATTTTTTCTCTTTTCCTTCTTTTTTTTTTCTTAACAGAAAAAATTCTTAGCTCAAAAAATTTTATTTCAGGGAAAGTTGATATGGAAGGATTTTAATATTGTTAATGAGGCCAATGGGTCTAACAAAGAGATCATAAAAGTGTGGTGGACAACACTGTAGAGATTCATTTGTACTAGGCTGGGAAAGGCACTACTGCCATCCCTCGCAGAGGAAATTATGGTCCTCTTATTTCTGCTGTTTTTGTATGCTCTAGTGTGTAACATAACACTTTTTGGTTTTATAGATTTCTCCTTTTCTAGTTATTACCTTGGATGCTACTGTGTGAAACTCTATTTAATAAGATTTAGCTTGCATTCTCATGCTTCTCAAAAATTAATATGCATTTCCTAATTTTGTCTTGTTTAGTTGGCTTATATCCATAATTTTAAGTGGTTGCTTTAAAATATTAACCTAACGATTATGATTTGGTGTGTTTTGTTTCAAGCCTAAAAGCTCATTGTGAAGGTTTGCAACTATAGTCTCTAAACTTTATTTACCATTAGTTTTACAATCTCGTTCACTATCTTTTCTTTTCTTCTGATTTGTGATTTTACTGAACTTCAGAGCCTGAAGAAGTAAGTAAAACACCTATTATTATTGGAGTTGCTACTTCAATATTATTGCTTATTCTTGTAGCAATTGGCGCTTTAAGTTGGAAATTCTATTAGCAGGGCCAATACAATAAAGACAAAGGTAGAGTAAAATCAACCATTTGTTTGATTAAATCTTTGTATTGATCAATACACACCAAGCAAAGTGGCCATATTTGCACATATATGTTTGGTGTTCAAACATTTGGATCACATCAATAATGTTTAATTAAAGAGTACATGACTTCATGCCAACTGTTATTTGGCAGATCTTAGGGGGTTGGATCTACAAACTGGTTCTTTCACTTTGAGACAACTAAGAGCTACCACTAATAATTTTGATTCTGCTAACAAGATTGGAGAAGGTCGTTTTAGGTCTGTTTATGTTGGGGTTAATTAAAATTTTCTACTAGATAATAAATGAGATTTACAAAATAAATAAGAGAGGTGAAGTGTGCACAATAATATAAAGGCAGTTTAACCTGCCAAATCAAAATAATAAAATTAATAATGCGGTCAAACCATCCAAGAGTGAATTAAATAGGCGGTAAAAACCTGTCGTATAAATGAGGAAAAATAAATATGACATCGATAATTTTTTTACGTGGAAACCTTGTAAAAGGAAAAACCACGGGAGCTAATCCAGTTAAATCCTCCACTATAAAATAATGGGATTACAATTACAACCCTCAATTTGTGGCTCACACCCTCACAAATTGGCTCACAAATAATATTTATTTTTCCACTCCCTTTCTCTATTGCACAAAATAGAGAAGATCACACTCACCCAAGCCTATAACCAAAGCTCTCAATTTTACTTATATTTGCACACACATATGCTTGCACGTACACACCGTTTCTTGCACACAAGCACTCACTCTTACACAACCACGGCCCATCTCACTTTTGGTCTACAACCCTTACTCACTTTTGCACACATTGCTTTCTCTATTTTGCAAAATGAATAGCTTTTTCTACATAGCACACACACACACAAATGCTTACAAATGATGGCTATATATAGCTATAAGAGATTGCCAAAAATATTCAACCTTTACTGCACCGAATTTCGGTGCAGTAAAGTTTTACTTTTTTTTTGTTGTCTTTAAAATTTGTGGGCTAATGGGTCCCCTACCCATCCAACAAATCTCCCCCTCACGCCTTTAGTGGGGGTCATTGCCATTCCGGTGGCCAATCGACAGAATTCAAACGTTTCCCTTAGTAGAGTTTTTATTAACATGTCTGATCCATTTTCATCTATATGGATCTTCTCAAGCTATAACTACTTCTCCTCCAATACATCTCGTATCCAATGATATCTCACATCAATGTGTTTTGACTTTGAATAAAATGAGGAATTCTTACCAAGGTGTATAGCGCTCTGACTATCACAAAATAGCTCGTTCTGTCCTGATGAAGGCCAAATTCATTTAAGAACTTCTTCATCCATAGCAACTCTCTATAGGCTTCAGTTGCTACAATAAACTCTGCTTCAGTGGTAAATAGAGCAACACACTTTTTCAATTTTGATTTCCATGACACAGCTCCTCCTGCAAATGTAACCAGAAGTTGACTTTCTCGAGTCAACATCACCCGCCATGTCTGCATCTGTGTATCCAGCTAACACAAGTTTGGCATCTCCAAAATATAAGCATATTTTGGACATTCCACAAAGGTACCTGAAAATCTATTTCACTGCAGCCCAATGTTCCTTTCCAAGATTTAAAAGGAACCGACTCACAACTCCAACTGAGTGTGCAGTATCTAGTCGTGTACACACCATGGCATACATTAAACTACCAACTACTGAGGCATATGGAACTCTATCCATCTCTTCCTTTTCCTTATCAGTAGAAGGGTTTTGCTGAGAAGTAAATTTAAAGTGATTAGCAAGAGGACAGCTAACCACTTTAGCATTGTACATGTTGAACCTTTGAAGTACCTTCTCAATGTACTTCTCTTATGATAACCACAGTTTTTTGACGCTTTTGTCTCTAATAATCTTCATGCCAAGAATTTACTTTGCTGGTCCTAAGTCTTTTATGGCAAAAGACTTACTCAGCTGCTTCTTCAAGTTGTTGATTCTGGAAACATTCCGACCAACAATTAACATGTCATCCACATAGAGCAACAGCATAATGAATTCATCATCAGAGAATTTTCGAACAAATACACAATGGTCTGAAGTAGTCTTCTTATAGCCTTGCTCCCCCATAACAGATTCAAACTTCTTATACCATTGTTTTGGTGCTTGTTTCAAACCATACAAGTTTTTCTTCAATCAGCAAATATAGTCCTCTTTTCTTTTTACTTTGAAACCTTCCGGCTGCTCCATGAATATTTTTTCTTCTAAATCACCATGAAAGAAGGTAGTTTTAACATCCATTTTCTCAATTTCTTTATCAAGACTTGCTGCTAAACCTAGCACAATATGAATGGATGTCATCCTCACAACTGGAAAAAAGATCTTATCAAAGTCGATACCCTTTCTTTGGTTGAATCCCTTTATAACCAGTCTAGCTTTAAAACGTGGCTAGAGACTGTGTTCTTCATGCTTAATCCTGAACACCCACTTATTCTTCAAAGCTCTCTTGCCTTCAAGCAAGTTCACTAGTTCAAACATCTTGTTCTTATACAAAGACTTCATCTCATCTTGCATGGCTTTGAACCACTTTTATTTGTGTTCTCCTGAAATAGCTTCTTCACAGCATTCTGGTTCTCCTCCTTCAGTAAGTGTCACATACTCATCTAAAGGGTATCTGCGGCTTTCTACTCAACCTCTAGCTTATCTTCTGAAATTAGGTTACGCAATAGGAGGTTCATTGGCATTATCCTTGCCAGCTCCTCCTTCATCGCCTTCTGGTAAGGCTCCTCCTTCATTTTTACCAGTAGGTAGAGGGACCGGCTCTAGATTTACTGAATGCTCATTTGTTTGCTTGGTCTCTACTTTTTTTTTGATATCTTCAATGGTTTGATCTTCAAATAAGATAACATCTCTGCTTCTGATAATCTTTTTATCAACAGGATCCCAGAGTCTGTAGCCGAATTCTTCATGAGCATAACCCAAGAATATACATTCCTTGGATTTGCCATCAAGCTTGGTTCTTTCATCTCGTGGAATATGAACAAAGGCTCTGCAACCGAACACTTTCAAATGCTCATAAGAAATATCCTTTCCAGTCCATACTCGTTGTGGTATATCGCCATTGACTGGAACTGAAGGTGAAAAGTTGATTAGATCAACTGCAGTTCTCATTGCCTCCCCCCAAAAAGAGTTTGGCAACTTTGCATTTGAAAGCATACATCTGATTCTTTCACAAATTATTATGTTCATCCTTTTCGCAATACCATTATACTGAGGTGTTTTTGGTACCGTCTTCTCAAGCCTAATGCCGAATTTTCCACAGTGTTCTTCAAATGGACCCCTGTATTCACCACTGTTATCTGCACGAACACACTTCAACTGTCTTCCAGTTTCTCTCTCTACCTTTGTGTGAAGTTCTTTGAAAACTTATAGCACTTAATCTTTAGTTTTTAGACCAAATGCCTATAATTTTCTAGAGCAATCATCAATAAAGGTTACAAAATACAAGGCACTGCCAAGCCTTCTAGCTTACATCATGCGCACATCAGTATGTACCAAATCAAGAACATTTAGTTTTCTTGATGGTATGGAATTCCGGAATGCAACTCTGTGTTGTTTTCCATGAATACAATCAACATAGTTTTGCAGATGTGCACCTTTGATCCCAGGTATGAGATCTTTTCTTATTAGCCTCTGGAGTCCTTTCTCACTCATATGACCGAGTCATTTATACCACAACTCGATTGGAAATTCTTTCTCCATTACATTCTTCCCTCTAGCCATCACTAGAGAGCCTTTTGTGAGCCTCCACTTCTGTCTGCCAAAGTAGCTTTCGTAGCCTTCATCATCAAGCTTTCCAATGGAGATTAAATTCAACCTGATGTCTGAAACATGTCGCATGTCTTTGAGGAGCAATTTGCATCCAGTGTTGGTTTTCAAATAAACATCTCCCCTGCCGATAATTCTAGATGCTCCGTCATTTCCCATCCGTACAACACCAAAGTCTCCAGCAATATAGGATGAAAAGATATCCTTTCTTGAAGTGACATGGAAGGAGGCACCTGAGTCAACCACCAAGTTTTGATCTTGATATATGAGATTGATGATTTTGTCATCCAGGACAATTTTAACTTCATCTCCGGCTATTGCAGTATTTATTTGTGGAGCTGCTGCTAGTTGATTTCTTGATTGCTCAGCTTTTCATATTCTGCAATCCCTTTTGAAATGTCCAAGCTTGCCACAGTGATGGCAAGTAGCGTCTTTCTTTAACCAAAATTTTGATCGGCCCCTTTGTTATTTGTGAGAAAATCTGCTTTTACTTCTTCCATGCCGTTCTTATTTTTCTGACACAAGAGCCTCAAAAATTTCACCATTCTCCTTTCGTCTGGATTCTTTATTGAACAATCTGTCCTTCACCATCTCCAAGGTCACCTTTCCATTAGGGGCTGAATTTGTGACGGATACAAAAAGTGTATCCCAACTTTTTGGCAAAGAGATCAATAAAAATGTTGCCAATTGATTGTCATCAAATCTGCAGTTCATTGTTGAGAGCTGATCTGCAACACCTTCAAATTTGTTAATGTGTTCTGACATGCTGCTGCCATATTTATATTTCAAGGTAATGAGTCGGCGTATCAAATTAGCTACATTTTGTGCACTTGGTTGCGCATATGTCTTCTCCAATTTTTTCCACAACTTGTAGGCATCAGTTTCTTTGGCAATGCTCTGCATAATGCTCCTATCAATCCACTGTCTGATTTGAGCTGCACACTTTTTGTTGAGTACTTCCCAATCTGCATCTTTCATTTCTGTTGGCTTACCAACAACTATGCCATTGACAGTTTTGATAGGCTACCACAGATCTTTCATGTATAAAAGATCCACCATCATTGACTTCCAAACTGAGTAATTTGTTGGAGTCAGTTTGAACATGCTACATGTGTTCTCCATTTTTATCTAGATAGAAAAAAATTTTAACCAACTAGGCTCTGATACCACTTTGTTGGGGTTAATTAAATTTTTCTACTACATAATAAATGAGATTTACAAAATAAACAAGAGATGTGAAGTGTGCACAATAATATAAAGACGGTTTAACCTGCCAAATCAAAATAATAAAATTAATAAGGCGGTTAGACTAGCCAAGAGTGAATTAAATAGGTGGTAAAAATCTGCCGTATAAATGATGAATAATAAATATGACACCGATAATTTTTTTACGTGGAACCCTTGTAAAAGGAAAAACCACGAGACCTAGTCCAGATAAATCCTCCACTATAAAATAATGGGATTACAATTACAACCCTCAATTTGTGGTTCACACCCTCACAAATAATATTTATTTTTCCACTCCCTTTCTCTATTACACAAAATAGAGAAGATCACACTCGCCCATGCTTATAACAAAAGCTCTCAATTTTACTTATATTTGCACACATATATGCTTGCGCGTACACACTATTTCTTGCACACAAGCACTCACTCTTACCCAACCACGGCCCACCTCACTTTTGCTCCACAACCCTCACTCACTTTTGCACACACTGCTTTCTCTATTTTGCAAAATGAATAGCTTTTTTCTACACAGCACACACACACAAATGCTTACAAATGATGACTATATATAGCCATAAGAGATGACCAAAATATTCAACTTCGGTGCAGTAAAATTTTACTTTTTTTTTATTGTCTTCAAAATTTGTGGGCTAACGGGTCCCCCACTTGCAAGCAGGACCCATCCAACAGTTTATAAGGTATGCATATCTCTTTATATGTAGAAATTTTTTCCAAAATAAAATTTTAAGAGGGCAGGAAAACTTGCCAAACATTAACATTAATGCTCCATCAAATGCTAAATACATACAATAACTCATTGTAGGGTGTATTATCAAATGGTACGATCATAGCAGTAAAGCAGCTATCTTCTAAGTCGAGACAAGGAAACCGTGAATTTGTAAATGAAATAGGGGTGATATCAGGTTTGCAGCACCCTAATCTTGTAAAGCTACATGGATGTTGTACTCAAGGAAATCAGTTACTCTTAGTATATGAGTACATGGAAAACAACAGTCTCGCACGTGCACTCTTCGGTAAAGATAATGCCTTTTAATAGCTCTCTTAGAAGACACACACACACACATATATTACACTATTAAGTAGTAAACATAACATGATTTTTTTGGTTAATAGACTTAGTTTGTTGCAGAATCAGAATCAAGTGTTGTGAAACTGGATTGGGATACAAGACAAAAGATTTGTATTGGAATAGCTAGAGGTCTAGCATTTCTTCATGAGGAATCAACGCTCGAGATTGTACATAGAGACATCAAAGCTACAAACATTCTACTTGACAGAAATTTGAATGCCAAGATATCAGATTTTGGGCTTGCTAAGCTGAGTGAAGAGGAAAACACTCACATCAGCACTCGAATTGCTGGAACTATGTAAT
>CATIWM010233787.1:0-10909 GCA_949671775.1 Mallotus repandus
TTAAGTTGATTGGATAAGAGAAATATTTATTTTCTAATTACTAGATGCTAAATTTTAATTATTGTGATATTTAATTATTATGTTGATGGATGATTAATGTTGGGATGAGATTGTAAATGTGAATGATGTTTGCTAAATTCGAGTACCCTGTTCAGTAGAGAACAACAGATTTGTTTGAGTTGTATCTAGAGTTTTATAACTTCAAATTGGTTGCCATTGGTTCCTATAAAAAGTTTGAGATTTTATTTACAAAATTGATTGAAATAGAGGAAGCTTAATTTTGCTTTCTTGATGGCAAATATTGACCATACTTTTAGTTGCTTAATTTTATTGTGAGCTTGACCATTGTGGAATGTTTTAAATGTTTATCCTTCTATACATGTGCAATTGATGCAAATTCAGTTGAAAATTAATTTAGACTTATAAATGGTTTTGAAATTCCTAATATGGAATTTTTGGTGTATTTTTGAATTTACACCATGAAATCTGCCATGTTGAAATATGGTATATGTTTGGTATATCTTGGGAATATTATTGTTTCCTTATAGATTATGTGAATGTCAATCAATTGTTTAATGGAGGAATATGTTAAATGTGGTTAGATGAGTATAAGGAGACAATGCTACTTGTGAATAAGGCTATGCTGTGTGCGTTATGGAATCCCCTTGAAATGCCATAATAAGGCTAAAAAAAAATTTTGTACAACATTATGGTGGGCTGTGTGCATATGGGGATCCATAAATTATTGAAAAGAAGTTGTGGTTATATATATATAATTCGCAAGTTCATTGTTGTCCAAAAGAAAATGCTATGTTACTATGACTATGTACATATTATAAATGCATAATTAAATAAATGTATAGTTAAATATGGAATGGATTGATACTTGATAATATTACATGCTTGAGAGTGTTACTTTTCATAGAATATTATGTTATTATTTAATGAGTTGCAGGCTCACTCGTCTGCATTAGTTTTTAGGACTAGAAGAACTGTAGTCTGTCTTGAAGAAACAATTGCATCAATTGCACTAGAATTGTGTCAGGTGAGCAGGAGGCCGTCTTCAGTTTTTCTAGAATGTAACATGCTTAGTGAATTTTTATATATTGTATTAAAGCTAGTGTATTGTAAATATATAACATAAGAAAAGATGTGAACCATGTGACGTTGTGAGGTTTCTGGTGTGTGATGTGTGTTACTCATACAAATAGTTTGTTGTAAATATTGATTTGTAAATTTTAATTTGACATAAAGGGATATATTATTTATTAGTCATATGCATACAATGTATGTCTGACATCCTTAACAGGTGTCACAACATTTGCTCAACTAAATTTTTCAATCAAACTGAATTCTAAAAATTACTTGGTCTAGAAAATCTAGCTTTTACCTCTCTTTAATTCTCAAGAAATGATTGGCTATGTTGATGGCACTTTACCTGCATCTCCAACCACCATTATGAATAATGAAACTCCTTCTTCTTTTATCCAAAATCCTGCATTTCAATCTTGGTTTAAGAATGATCAAATGTTGCTGTCATAAAATCTATCTTCTATCTCGGAGGAAATTTTTCCTAATCTTACCTGACAGACTCTTGCTACCACATTTGGAGTCGTATCTCAAAATCCACAACTTCAATTGCACATTGAATTGCAAGAATTTAAACAAAATGATCTTCCCATAACTCAATACTTTATATAAAAGCTAAACCTCTTGTTGATGAGCTTGCTGCCACAGGATAGCCTCTTTCTCCTCCAGAAGTAAATGCAATAATATTTATAAATGTCCAATAAGAGTTTCAAGGTACCATTACAACTCTAAACATGAGGCTTAAACCTCTCTTTCAATGAGCTACACAACCAACTTTTGACTCAAGAAATTATCCTTAAAAGTCATCAGGAACCTAGATTAGCTAATACTGCTTATAAGCCACTTCCTTTATCTACTTTACCTTCCTCATATGCTTCTCCATCTTCATTGATTCCACCAACTCCAACATTTGTTCATAATCTTTAATGCGGATAGATTCATAGAAGAGCAAGCGATTTGATTCCTAGAAAAATACCAAAAATTGTAGCAGTGGCAGTTTCGTAAATAACTGCACCTTTGGAGTTTTGGATTTTGGCGATTCCAAAGGCCAGTTTGATTGGAAACGGACCAAAGATCAGGAGTCACAAGCTTTGCTTGTGTGGCCCATTCTTTTTAGGGTAAATTCTATCATTTAGGCCTTCAAAAAGGTAATTTTCTATTTTAGTTGTTTTAGAATTCTTATTTCCTAGTTTTATTTGTTTTAGAATTCTTTTTCCTAGTGGTTTTGGGATTATTTTAGGGTTGTCTATTTAAAATCTTGTGTTTTTTGTTTTGGACGTCAGATTATTAATATAATTCGATTTTTCTTTAAATTTTCAAAAAATTTCTAAATTTTGATGCCTATACCCTGAATTCGAGAATTGCAAGTTGTAGAAGATTAGCGATTGGTAGTCATGTGTGATTCAACAATCATTAATAGTTATCTTACATTCTTCCACTACATCAATTTGGTATCAGAGTTATGCTCCTCGAATAAGATGTCTTGCAGAAGACAGCAATAACAACCCCAACAGCTGCATGTAGAAGAAGTTTACGAGCATGATGACCAACGTCATTTTGAGTAACAGTTTGAAAAGCGAATGGAATAGATGGATCAGCGGATTGATGCTATTGTGGAATAGCTCACGGAGAGAATGGGTGAGTTGTTAGCCAATCAAAATAGGGGGCAGCCAAACCAGCGGCGGATCCCTAATGTTGATGATCTGAGGAATCCTTTTGCTGAAGGAAACGATGACGAAGATGATTATGGTGAAGGTTATTATGATGTGCTACGTAGACGTCCTCGCTAGCATGATGAGAATGATGATAAGAGGCGATGGGAGGCAGGTATGCGAACTGAGATTCCTGAATTTCATGGTTCTTTAAAACCAGAAGAATTCCTTGACTGGTTGGCTACAGTGGAGGAGATCTTAGAGTTTAAAGGGGTGCAATAGGCTCAATGAGTACCATTGATGGCAACCAAGTTTTAAGATAGGGCGATGGCTTGGTGGCAGCAAACTAAACAGACCCGAGTCCGGTTGGGAAAGTCAAAAATCACGACTTGGGAGAAGATGAAGAAATATATATGTGCCATGTTTTTGCCTTTTATTTTTCAGCGTTTAATGTACTAGAGGTTACAGAATTTGAGGCAAGGGAACAATTCAGTTGATGATTATACAACTGAATTTTACCAGCTGATTATGCGCAATGAGGTATAGGAGACAGAGGACTAATTGGTTGCTTGATATATTGGGGGTTTAAGAGAGCATATTGTAGAGATAGTAAACATGTTTGATCATATGTCTATTTCTGCGGTGCACTAACTAGCTTTGCAGGTTGAAAAGAGGTGACCAGGTGGTTTTATGCAAACATTTGGATATGGGAAAGCATGAGGCAATAGTGTTATGAGTCGTGTGGGTGGTGAAATGGCCCAAGGAGTAGTGCCAACCACTTCAAAAAAGGTTGGTTTGAGTAGTGGGATTAAATGCTTTGTGTGTAGAGAAGTGGGTCACAGGCAATTTGAGTGTAAAAAGAGGGGAAAAAGTAATGTTTGCTGAGGTAGATAAGCAACATGATGATGAAGAGGTCACTAACTTAACAGGTGATCCGGTATTTGATACAGATGATGTTGATGGGGAGGTCATGACTGGTGATGTAGGGGCTGCTTTGGTAGTGAGGAGGTCCTACCTAACACCTAAAGCTGCTAATGATGAGTGGCTGCGAAATAATATTTTTCAGTCTACATGCACTATCAAGGCTAAAGTCTGCGAAATTATGATTGATAGAGGTAGTTGTGAAAATATAATTGTAGCATAGGCAGTCCAAAAATTAGGAATTTAGGCTGAAAAGCATCCTAAGCCTTATAAGTTGGCATGGTTGAAACAAGGGGGCGAGGTAACAATGTTAAAGTGTGCCTTGATTTCCTTTTCTATCAGGGCAAAATACAAGGATGAGGTTTTGTGTGATGTGATAGCCATGGATGCATGTCATTTTATTGTTGGGACGACCTTGGTAGTTTGATCGAGATGTGACTTATAACGGGAAGACTAACACTTATAGTTTTATATTTGAAGGAGTGAAAATTGTGTTAGTGCCTAATAAGGATCATGATCAGTCCAAGCAGGTGCAGGAAGGCAGCAAGGGCTGTGTTAATTTATTAACTTTGGCGCAGTTTGACAGGGTCATGCAGGAATCTGAAGTTGTTTATGTCCTATTTAGAAAGTGGGTGGACAAAGAGATAGTGGTTCCTGATGCAGTCTTACCACTCCTGGATGAGTTCAGTGATGTATTTCCAGAGGAATTACTTGAAGGATTACCTCCCATGTGGGATATCCAGCATCAGATTGATCTTGAACCAAGTATAACCTGGCCGAATCGACCACACTATAGGATGAGTGATAGTGAGCATAAAGAGTTGAGGAGGAAAGGGGAAGAGTTGTTGGCTAAGGGATATGTTCGTGAGACCTTGAGTCCTTATGCGGTACCAGCCCTTCTAACACCAAAGAAGGATGGTTCTTAGTGGATGTGAGTTGATAGTCGAGCCATTAACAAAATAACTGTCAGGTATTATGTTCCTATTCCTAGATTGGATGACTTACTTGATCAGCTTAGTAGGGCCATGATTTTTACTAAATTGGATTTGAAGAGTGGCTATCATCAAATTCAGATTCGAGCTGGGGATGAGTGGAAAACAACCTTCAAGATAAGGGAAGGGTTGTATAAGTGGCTAGTTATGTCGTTTAGGTTATCAAATGCACCAAGCACTTTTATGTGTGTTATGAATAAGATTTTGAGGCCTTTCATTGTTGTGGTGTACTTTGACCATATTTTGGTTTATAGTGCTAACCCGGATGAGCACCTTAGTCAGTTGCGAGAAGTCCTTACTGTGTTGCGTAAGGAAAAATTCCATACCGCCTTTAAGAAGTATGTTTTCTTTACTGCCATTCTGTTGTTTCTTGGGTATGTTGTGTCATATAGGGGTTTGCAGGTAGATGAGCCCAAGGTTGAGGCTGTGAAACATTGGCCAAGACCTATTACCATTACTAAGGTAAGGAGTTTCCATGGATTGGCTTTGTTTTATAGGCATTTTATTCCTCATTTTAGTAGCATTATAGCGCCTATCACTGATTACATGAGGCAGGTGGGAAAGTTTGAATGGACAGATGAGGCAGAAAAGGCGTTTGAGTTAATTAAATTGTGCCTTACTACAGCTCTTATTTTAATATTTCTAGATTTTCATCAACCTTTTGAGTTGCATTCAGATGCTTCTAAGGTGGGAATTGGGGTTGTTCTAAGTCAAAATAGCAAACCAGTGGCATATTTCTGTGAGAAGTTATCAGCGCCCAAATTGCGTTATAGCACTTATGATGTCGAATTCTATGTTGTGGTTTAGGCTATTAAGCATTGGCATCATTACTTGTTTCAGCGGGAATTTATTTTATATACAGATCATGAGGCGTTGAAACATTTACACAGGAAAGATAAGATTTTTGCTAGGCATGCGTATTGGGTTGCTTATCTTCAGAGGTTTGCTTTTGTGGTAAAGCATAAATTGGGAGTTACCAATATAGTGGCTGATGCATTCAGTAGGCGAAAGACTCTGTTGACTAAAATGCTTTTCGTGTGGCTCAATTGTTCTTTCAAGAGGTTTATAGATTGCATGGATTGCCTATATCTATTTTGTCTGATCGAGATACCAGATTTCTTAGTCATTTTTGGTGAAGTTTATGGAAGATGGTGAACACGCAGCTTAATTTCAGCAGTGTCTATCATCCACAAATAGATGGGAAAACTGAAGTAGTGAATCAATCTTTAGGTAATCTGTTAAGGTGCTTAGCAGGTGAGCATGTAAAAGAGCAGGGATCAAAAGTTATGTCAAGCAGAGTTCGCTCACAATCATGCCGTTAATCGGAGTACTGGCTTTAGTCCTTTTGCTGTGGTGTATTCTATTGTACCACGAGGACCATTGGATTTGATTCCTCTTCAAGATAAAATGAGAGATCATGGCAAGGCAAAGAATTTTGTTAGTGGATTATAGGATGTTCATAGGGCTGTCCATGAAAATTTAGCCAAAGCTGTTTCCAAATATAAGCAAGCTGCCGACAAGAAGAGGCAGAATGTCGAGTTTGATGTGGGGGATTATGTATGGGTAGTTCTTACTAAGGAGAGATTTCCTACAGGTGATTATAATAAGTTGTCTACCAAGAAGATTGGACCACATAAAATAGTTGAGAAGACCAATCCTAATGCCTACCGTTTGAAGCTACCTAGTCACATTCGAACTGCGAATGTTTTTAATGTTAAGCATCTGATTCCATATGCAGGTGATTCATCTGATGATTCAGATCCGTGGCTGAATTTTTTCCGCCCTAGGGAGAATGATGCAGATAGAGTCATAGATGAGCAAGCAATTTGATTCTTAGAAAATACCAAAAATTGTAGCGGTGGCAATTTCATAAATGACTATAACTTTGGAGTTTCGGATTTTGGCGATTCCAAAGGCCAGTTTGATTAGAAACGGACCAAAGATTAGGAATCATGAGCTTTACTCATGAGTCCTATTATTTTTAGGGCAAATTCTATCGGTTAGGCCTTCAAAAATGCAATTTTGTATTTTAGTTGTTTTAGAATTCTTATTTCCTAGTTTTATTTGTTTTAGAATTCTTTTTCCTAGTGGTTTTGGGATTATTTTAGGGTTGCCTATTTAAAACCTTGTGTTTTTTGTTTTGGACGTCAGATTATTAATAGAATTCGATTTTTCTTTAAATTTTCCAAAATTCTCTGAATTTTTATGCCTATACCCTGAATTCGAGAATTGCAGGTTGTAGAAGATTAGCGATTAGTAGTCGTGCACGATTCAACAATCGTTAATAGTTATCATACATTCTTCCGCTACGTCAATCTCAGGGTTAATTTAATTTCTTCACCTCTAAGACGATGATGGCAACAGAGACATCATGGTTGTAATACAAACTATCAAACTTATGGTCTCTTATATTATATAGTCAACATGTTTTGTAGACAATATCAAAGTTTCAATCAACAACCAATGTTCTAAAGACCATATTTTCCTCAAGTTAATATTTGTCAAGGACAACCAATCTCTTCAACTGGTGCTTCATGCTTTCAACCATGGATTGTAGACACTAATTCAATAGCATACATCACACATGATCTTAGATCACTTCATTTATCACAACCCTATGATGGCATGAACCAACTTCTCATTGGTAATGGTCAAGGTTTATTAATTGCAAATTCTAGTACATCTTCCATTACAACATCTACTCGTTCATTTACACTCCGTAACACTCTTCATGTTCCTCAGATTTTTAAACCTTTACTATTTGTTTAAAGATTTAATGCTGACAATAATTATTTCTTTGAATTTTGGCAATCTTTCTTTTTGATAAGGGATTAAACAACCAAAGCTGAGCTCTTGAGATGCGTGAATGAGCATGGCTTTATAGATTTCCATCTTTAACTGCACTTGTTGCTAAAATTGTACCATTTGATGTTTGGAACTCTCGTTTGGGACATCTACATGACCGAACTACACATCACGTTGTCTGAGACCATTCTCTTTCTTTTTTCCCAAAATTAAATTAGCCAAATATGACTTTTGTTTACTTGGCAAACTTAGTAAATTTCCATAGCCTTTTGTTAAGCATCATAGTACTAAGCCTTTTTAATTGTTTATTCGGATGTTTGGAGACCGTCTCCTTATTTATCAAATTTTGTTTTTCGCTATTTTGTCCTATTTATTGATAATTTTAGTCATTTTACTTGAATATATTTCATGAAGAACAAATGTGAAGTGTCTAATATTTTCCTTGCCTTTAAATCTTTTGTCGAGAAATAATTTGCTACCACCATTAATGCATTTTAATAAGACTTTGGAGGGGAATATCAAAACTTAATTCATTCTTTTAATCTCAAGGAATCGCGCATCACATTATTTTTCCTTATATACATGAAAAAAATGGAGTTGCGAGGCATTTGTTGACACTGGACTCACCTTTTCAGCTCATTCATATATCTTTTGACACTACCACCTCTTTAATCAATGGTTTGCCTACACTAGTTCTACAAAATCATTCTGCTTTCTTCACTTTGTTTCATCATTCACCTAATTATAAGGATCTAAAATTTTTTGGCTAATTATCCTTTATTACGACCATATAATTCTGATAAATTCTCATTCGGAACCAAAGCCTATGTTTATTTAGGTACTTCTATAACTCATTATCGTCATAGATTCTTGGATCATGAAAATGGTACATTCACGTTAGCAATCCCTTACTTAAGAAAATACGTAAAGATCGATTCAACCATACACCCCCAGGATTTTTTGACTATTTACATTGCCATACATGTTAAATTTAATGAGCGTAATTTTTCTTGCAAATCAAATAATTACAGTCTCACATTTGGCTAATCACGATGGTAGCATTCCTTAACTATGTCTCACTTTGCACCATGCTCACTCCATGCCTTCAGGTATGGTCTATACCTCTATCTCGTCTCTTACTTTATCTGCTAACAATTCTACTGCAGCGTACACTCATTACTCATCTTAACCTTCCATGCTAACTCCTACGTCTCCGTTATCCTTACCTTAGTTAACTTTTTCCTCATCCTTATCCATAAACTGACAACATCTACCGTTCAATTCTTCATCTTCCTTATCTCCACCAAGCTTAAATTTAGTAGTTGATTTTAACAAATATAACCTCCACCAAGTTTCTCCAAATCGTGCTCTCTCTACAACTACTCCACCACTTGTTCGAACCCATCACATGTAGCTTCGAGAAACTACCATGCAAAACCATCATGCCATTATTTTTATACCTTCTCCTGCTAATTCTTCTTCTCTCTAAACTAGCTGACCTCTTATACTTAAACTGTCAAACATAAGGAGTAACTTCAAACTATACAAGTTGAATTTGATGCATTACTGCAAACAAAGACTTAAAGACTTGTTCTAAGACCATCTAGTTGTAATATAATCGGAAATAAATGGGTATATCATATCAAATGGAATCCAAATAATTTTATTACTCATTTTAAGGCTCGATTGTTTGCCAAGGGTTATCATCAGCAGAGTGGCAAACTGCAAGTGCACGGGTCATCAAGTAATATAGTAGTGAGTAGAGTATCGTCTTCCACAAGGATTGGGGACTAAACACCTATTAATCTTAATCATATTTATTTAGAGCTATCAATAGTGGTTTGTTTAAGGCAAGTAAATAACTAAAATAACAAACTAACTAAAGAATGTAATTAAGGCTATTGCAAATCAAAATATCACAGAAATAATCAATAGGAAAGGCATATTGTTGAGGAAATGGTACACCACATTATCATTAAGCCAAATAATTTATTAGTTCAAGTTCTATAGTGCACCTCAATCTTTAATAAATTGATTGACAATCTCTCTCGAGCAATGCTAATCTCACAAGCAAGCATCAATTAAATCTCAAAATATGACTTAATTCTCATCATCATCATACAATAAGTTAAAATCTAACTTGCAAGGCAATAAGCAAACTTAAAAAGGATTAGATCTACACAAGCTTTCTCAAGTCATTGATAGATCTAACAAGTATTTATGGGTCTATTGAATCCACCATCTCTCAATGCATAGATTCAAACAAAGGATGCATTTGGCCACAATACATCACTAAAAAATGCTCAACAAACACAATATGTAATTTATAAACAAGAATTAATATAATAAATGAACTCAAATCAAATGGGTATCCAAAATCCCAACAATATAAAAAGAACTTAGCCACTCATGACTATTAAATTAATCATTCAATATTTAAATTACACACAAGAGACTAGAATTAGGAAGAGATAGAGAATTGTTATCCAAAGGAGCTTGAATCTTCAAATGGGTCTCTCTCCTTCAACTAGTTTTTCTCCTTTTTCTCCTCCTTCTTCCTCTCCTTCTCTTTTATGGTGTTCGTTGTGTGTGAGAGAGTATATGTGTAAAAATGTGTCCTTCTCCCTAAGTAATTCATGGCCTTTTGTCCTTTTTAGCCTTTTCTAGAACATGTCCTTTCACCTGCCTTTAGATTTTTCTCTTAATCAGTACACCTCAGCATGTTCTGTTCTGAAAACGTACAAGCCGCAATCGTGTAAGATCTGTGCTAGCATATAAAGGGCTCTGGGGCAAAGGTCACGATCGCACATAAGCCGTGCTCATAACAGATGCATCTGGATGAAAGAGTCATGATCACGCATAGGTCACGCTCACAACAGAAGCAATTAGCTGCAAGAACCCGTAATCATATATAATCATTGCTTGCAAAAGGCTCGACATCACTTTGGGGCTGACATCTGGGCATATTTGTGATCACGCATTCAGCCACGGTCGTAGCAGTAGACTACTCTATTGGAACTTTGCTCTTTTCTTCTTCTTTTTGCTTCTCACATTCACTTAATCACCTTTAAACTTCTTTTCCCGATCAAAAAATAAAGAAAACTTAAAAGTATCTATTTCTATATGCTTTTCTATACTAAATGCTATTTAAAATGTACAAATGTATAAAATTACAGTCCTTAAACTATGCATAATTTTACACCAATAAATACCCCCACACTTGAATCTTAGCTTGTCCTCAAGCAAACTCAAGAACACACACTATCAAAGTAATGAATAAAGTGTATATCCCAAATTTTATCAAGCACGCATATCAATCTTCTCCTAATAGCTAGTTTACAAATCTCAAAAACAAGGTTGACAAATCAAGTCAAAAATAAAAATTACCAAGTGGAAAGCATGTTATCTACTCACAATCACACAAAAGTGAATCAAAATCTTAAGCAAAGC
>CATIWM010233884.1:0-10870 GCA_949671775.1 Mallotus repandus
TTGAACAACAAATCAATTCACATATGAACAACAAATCTCTCTTTATACAACAATGAAAAATATAAAGTGAGATGAAAATTGTAAAACTTGGCTAAATTCAACAGTGCTAGATTCAATCTTCTGTCATTTACACAAAATCAAGAAAATCAATCAAGAAACACAAAATCAAGAAAATCTTCGCTGGATCGTCCAACATCGCTGCTGTCACCGCTTCGTCGGATCGTTCAACTTTATGTATGAGACGGAGCCGCTATCTTTTCCTCCTCTATTCGCCTATTCTGCTCCCGATCATGTGCACTACTTTAACTTTCCTCTGAGCGGTGGAGCTTCGCATACAGATTTGCTAGAGAAGAAGAAGAAGAAGAAGAAGAAAGGATGGCGGTGATGAAGAGGAGAACGATGCAAAGAGGGGTTCTAGGATTGCTACGATTGGAAAAAGAGAGAAATTTTTTTTAGTTGTTATGTTTTTTTAATTAAAATAATATTTCAAAAAAATAATTAAAATAATAAATTTAAGTGAACTGACTTTTTTACCCCCTGCCATGTCAGCATTACTAACGGTGTCAGCTCATTTACCGTAATTTGCTAACGAAATGAAACATAGGGTACTAGTTTGTTAGAGTTCAAACCACAGGGTAAAAATCGATTAGGGTTCAAACCACATGATATTTTTTTTGTACTTTTCCCTAATTATTTTTAATATTTATATTCTCTTTTTATTTTCATCTTTTACTTTTCATGTTTAATAAATAGTTGAAATAAGTATTAACAGGAAAAAGAAAGAAAGTTATAAATGAAGTATTTTGGTGTCCATGCCATAATTAAATCATTAATTATCTATATTTTATGATGTTTCATATTTTATTTATTATTATTTTAAATTTTAAATTTTTATTCCTTATAATGATATTTTTTATTTTTTATAAAGTTTTATAACTAATGACTTATTAGTTTCGTTTATCTATAATATTTTTTTTTTCTCCTCACTAAATTTAACAAAAAAAATTATTTTATACAACCCGAACATCACACTCAAAACTAATTGTATTTTGAAATGTATAAATATTATTTTCTTAAATTTATATATATGACGTATTTTTTTTTTTAACTATTAGAAAAACATATATATTAAATAGATTTTTTGGGCAACAGAGTAAAAGATATTATAAGATTTTTATTACGAAAACAAGAATATATTCGTATGAAAGCAAGATACATTAGAAAAACTTAAATTTCAAATGAAAGGTGGGAGAAGTGCTCTAAAATTATAGTGAAATAGATAGATTAAATCGAAAATTCTCTTATAAAAAATGATGTCTTTTTCAGTATAAATAGAGACATGACTCTTAATTTATAAAGTAGTTATCTTTTTTTTTTTTGAAGAAATAAAGTACTTATCTTTATTGTTAAAAAAGTTGAGTTAAAAATGTATGAAATGAAAACTAAATCATTTTTTTAAAACTGAAAAATCTACTATTGAAAAATAATAAAATAAGAATTTAACTTTAAATTCAAAAAATTGTTAATTATTGTAAAAAAAGAATAAAAGAAAAATTATTGACTACCAGGTGAATGAGAATTAAGGAAGCAAACATTTTAAAAAAAAAAGGCATGAATAATATCATAGAAAAGAAGAAAAAGAAAAAGAAAGAGAAATTGGAATCCAAATTTTTTATTATACCTCAAAAATGGGGTTCTTGCTACAGTAGAAACGTTTGTATAAATACAAACGGTCATTTCACCTCCAGTAGTTGGTTAGTCACCGTTTATAGCAGGTACATAAACTGATTACTCCACCAACGTTTAAAAAAAAAATGTCGAATTTTTAGCATTCCTCGCCTCCACCAACGCTCTCTCGGCGAGCGGCAAATTTCAAGTAATTTTGAAGTTTGGAATTTTCTATTGAATTTAGAGTTTGACTTGAGAGATTAAGTTCAGAAGATTAAGTTGCATGTCTGTATTGATTTTTTTT
Organism: Mallotus repandus; assembly: GCA_949671775.1. Classification (NCBI taxonomy): domain Eukaryota; kingdom Viridiplantae; phylum Streptophyta; class Magnoliopsida; order Malpighiales; family Euphorbiaceae; genus Mallotus; species Mallotus repandus. The sequence goes on from CATIWM010233884.1 coordinate 1,973, forward strand.
CCTAATGCACTTTGGTTCTCTTTAGGTACTTCTCTTCTTTGCTTTTCTTTTTTTTTGTTTGGTTGCAGCAAATAATTTACTGTTGGCACTTTTGTTTGTTTTTTTTTTTTTTGCCTTCGTGTAGCTATAATTATGATTTTTGGATGCCCACATAATCTATTCTATGTTTCTTTTTTTGGGATTTTTTTAATTTCTTTTTTCCTATGATTAGCATTGGTTTTGATTGTTTGGATGTTGATATAGCTGATAATTTATGGAGTAGAAATTTAATATGTAAAATGACAAACGGGCATTTTTAGCTGTTAATCGGCAAAAATACATCTTAATTATGGATAACAATCATAAAATACGAAGATCAATAAAGATTGAATGGTACAATTTGAAGGGGTGCAAACTGATATTGCCCAAACAGGCATGCACATTTGATAATGTTCAAGGTAGTATTTAAGTTTTTGATTTGCTGTCTGGTGATAAAGAATTTTATCCATCAATGACTCCATAGAATGGCAGACCTGTGTGATTTTAGATTGAAGTCTGATGCATAAGTTTGAGCTGATATCTGGCTTCAGGGTTTTAAGCTAACTTCTACCATAATTCATTGTATTTAATGAAAGTATATGTTAGCTTGTAGAAGATTAAACTTAAATTGCTTCACTGTTATTGCACTCCTATATGGTTGTCATCTATTGGAAAATTCTAGTTGAACTGACTGTTACACATTCCTTGGAAAACTGTGTAATTTGTGAGAAATTCTGAATAGTCAGTTATTAGTATAACAAGAATTTCTTTTTGTAGGTTTGTTTATACAAAACTCTTATCAGTGCTCAGGATTGAAAGGAGGCCCAAGGAACCTCTTCGCATTTTTAATTTGATGCTTGTAATTGTCTCTTAACTTTAATGTTCTTGCACTTGGTTATTCTTTTTTAATAACTCTATGAGTTTTATGGACTCATTCTTAATCTGAAGTTGATCAGGAAGACCACAATTTATATTCTGACATGGCTGCATATCATGTCATTGCTGTTACGCTTGGTCAAGCTGGTAGTCTGAAAGATTTGTTTAAAATTGTTGAATGCATGAGGCATAAACCTTCCAAAAGACTCAATAATGGGTATAATAGGTCCTACAGGCAGTGGGACCCAGTCCTTAAACTAGACATAGTTATATATAATGTTGTAAGAAGGCATCACCATCTTTATTTTAATTGGCTGATGTACTTTCATCCACATACTGATTTTCAAATTACTTTGTCTTTCCAACTTGTTTGCCAGATGTTGAATGCTTGTGCTCCAACCCGACAATGGAAGGGCGTATCATGGGTGTTTTAGCAGTTGAGAATGAGTGGTTTAAAGCGCAATGGAGCTACATATGGATTGGCAATGGATGTAATTTTTTAGGTAATGACGTCTATAGACATGTTTTAGATGTTCTTTGCATGTCTTTGTTATACTTCCTAAGTGAGAGAGTGAAGACGTAAAACATATCTTACATGCTATGTTGTCTTGTGTGTAACATGTCATGTAGGAATAGTCAATTAATGTGTCGTAATGCATCTGAAAGTGCCCTCCCATCTTTAATTATTTTCTGAGACTTCTTATCATTAGTGTTCCCTGTCAGGTCAGAGGTGTTATGCGAACAACTGTCTCGCTCTTTTTTTTGTATATTTTATGCAATCCAGAGGCAATGTAATAGCTCAACTTAATGAGAGTACTAGTTTATTCTTAATAATGTAATTGGAGTTGCTTGTTCTGCCATGGAACTATGACTCCAATTCTGAGGTTTTTTCGGCTCAACATTATATTTTCCCTTCAACTCTAATATGTTTTAGCGATTAGCAGGGTAGTCTCTGAATAACTTCATGAAATCAAGTACTTGAACTATACAGGCTCAGACAAATTGTACATTTGACTCGCCCATCTGCTGCCCCTGAATCTGGGTCTGCGGATTCAAGCTGGCTGCTGAGAAGACAGCATTCAATATTAAGTTGGAGAAATTTGATGCGGCAGTGAAAATCAAGATTATAAAAGAATTTAGAGCCTTTACTGATTTGGGTTTAAAGGAAGCTAAATATTTAGTAGAGAAAGCGCATGTTGTTTTGAAGAAGGTGTCACTAAAGATGAGGCTAATCCTGTTCTTGACAAGCTTAAAGAATTGGGTGCTACTGTGGTACTTGAATGAATGATTGATTGAATAATGTTTCTTTTCTTTCATGTAATTGTTGTGTTTTGATGTAGAATAACATAAAATCTTTAACACAGTTGGAATGAATCAAAAATCAATCAAATTTTGGATTTTTTGAAATGGGATTATGATGCATCATTTGATATTAGCTTTGGTATCTTTAATTATTGAATATGATAGAAATAATCTACTTTTTGCAATGCAAAGAAATGAACTTGAATTTCTTGTTTCTTGATTAATTACAATCTGTAGATAGAGTAGGTGAGACGTGGGGACTTGCTAAAACTTGAAACTAAGCTTTGTCTGTAGTTGCAATATGCAAAAGCATTACCTTGAATTCTTTATGGTTAATGTGGTAGTAACAGCTTTTTAACCTAAGACAATAGGCAACACTTCTGCAATTGTTTTATCAATTCTTACATTATGTTGAGGATGCTTGTACTGCACATAAGATTGATTCTCGTTTGAGTATATGATAAAATTTGTATTGTTGCCTGTTGGTTAGTCCTTATACTGAGAAAACCTGAATATGAACTGATAGAAGGCCATGTTGCTGTCGGGAAATTGATTATAGTCTCTCTTTATTTTTGGAGTGTGACTTGCCCCCAAGTGTATTTGTTAGATGATACAGTGTAGAAGACTGTAATTTTGCTGGCTTTCCAGAACAAGACTGAAGACATTTTCCTCTATTTACTTCATGCCCTGTCTTGGAAAGGCGATTTATAAGATTTGTGGGTGTCAAACAATGAAGCATTTTGGTAAGGCAGAAGACCATCAAATGGTGAAAGAAGGTAGCAAATAATGGTAAAAGGAGCACTTTGTGTAAACAAATGTAAGGAAGTATGGAAGCATTCCAAGTAAGAATTCATCAATTCATTCATTAATATGTTGATCAAATGTAGGGCATACACCACAAGTGAATGTTGCTCAAATATTGAAATGGGTAGTATCAACTGCCCCATTGTTCAGGGTACTGCAGCTAATAAGTAACCCTAGAATGGTTTTCTATTACCAATGTTTTTAGAGGCAAAAGCATTGGAGCAACTTAATGGCTAAATGTTGGATTTGCAAATTGTATTTGGTTCTCCAGTGACTCAGAGCTATCAAAGATGTCATAAAATCTGAAATTTATTCTTCAAGCATATCTGTTTATAAGAACGAATTTAGGTAATTCCCGCTGAACTACCTTTGTTAAAGTTCCAATGCTTTCTTAAGTTTCTCTTTCGCATCAAAACCAAATTGAGCTATGTTGAGGCAAATGGTACCTACGGCCAATACAATATTAAAATTACCACCACCTTTAGTTCACCCCACCCCTCCCCCCCTCCTTTTTCCTTCCAGACTCAAGAAGGGTATATACAAGTCAATCACTCTTCTATTGGATTCACTAACCACAAAAAGGACAGGCACATAATTCATTTAACTTTGCCAATCTAGCATTCTATTTCTGATAGTTTGTACCAATCTATTCTTTTACCTCGGTATAAAGTTTCCAGGTCAAAAAAGCCTATATGTTCCCAACCAAAGGAACATAATTTCATAGTTTCATATTGCATTTCAGTCATTTACAAAACTAAACACATTTACAGGTATGGACAAAGTAGAAATTCCATGTGAGCTGCCTCGCCAAGTTGTGACAGCCAACGCATGTTCGATGCCCAGTTTTGATTTACTCAAACCATCTGCACAGGTATGCAAAAGATAAATAATATTCAGAAAGAAAGATAGTGCCAACTTCAGTGAGCTCTAGCATACCAAGAGAAATGAATGCCAAACAGGTCGTCCTAAGAATAATGAATAAAGCATGACTATATAATGGCATCAAGAGAAGTAACTGCATACGCATTGCATATGGGTAATGCCAAAGCACTGACTCAACCTGAAAAAAGTACCAAAGAGAGGAGAAATAGAAATTTACACTAGGAACATGCCTATTGCTAAAACTTAATCTTTTCACAATTTCACGTGATCACATCCACCATGGTGAAAAGTTTGGATTTGACAGAGAAAATTAGCGGATGAAAAAATTATAAAGTTTAGTATACTTCCTCGGGAATATATATATGGAAACAAAAAAAGAAAACATAAGCATAAAAGTATGAGAAAAATTATTAAAATAAAATATCCGGTCAGTATGTATGCCCTCTCAAACATCCTATAAATCAATTGAATTTTTATTGCGGATCCACATAAAACAGAAGGAATAATAACTATTTTTTTATGCACAACTTATGGTAAAAGATGACTATAGGAAGTCTCGCTGAGTACAGTGTTTACCAGATGATGTGTACGATACTTAAATGCCTTTATGGCTGCTTTGGCAAAAACTTGTGCTGCTTCAGCTTCAGCTTCAGCCTCCTTTGCTGCAGCTTCAGCCTCCTTTGCTGCAGCTTCAGCTTCAGCCTCCTTTGCTGCTGCTTCAGCTTCTGCAATTGCAGCCTCTGCCTCAGCAACTGCTTTCGCAGCAGCCTCTATGGCAGTCATGCCCTTAATCTTTGATAACTCTTGATCAACCTTAGTTTTAGTAAGGATTTTGGTGCTGCTCTTCTCAGATTTTGAAGAATCCTTCGGCTTTCCCTCGGCACGTATATGAGGAGAGCTTCTTCTTCCTTTAAAAACTGCTGAACTAGGTGCAATCTTGTACTTATGCTGTACCTATGATTTGTTAACACAGACACATAAACACAATAAGATGTTGTCCACCATTATAATCATTTATCACATTTTTTCCAAACAATGTCATACTAGCTTCATGAGGTCCAACATGTGAGAACACACCCAGAAACAGTTTCTGTGTAAATAAAAAACTAATTACCACAGATCAAAAAACAAACGCAGAAATTAAGCTAAAAAAATAAAATAAAATAAACACCCATAAACACAATCTGATGACCATTGCCTTTACAGAAGAAATCATCAAACAGAAAAAAACTAAATTCATGTGTATGTGTGACAGAAAGGAGAGTGCGGCCAGTTACTTTAGGTTTTGACTCTGCATTCACATATGACTGAATATGAGAACCCATCTTTAACATTTAATACCTTCCCTGAACCTGAAAGAGTCCAACCAAACACAAGTGAATTAACAAAATTCACTTAAAAAATATAGTTTCTCAAACTTTGAAAGCTCTTGCATTATTCAATAGGCTAATACTTATAATACAAGAAAACAGAGCATGACTTAAAAGAAAAAAACCAAAAACCCAGAACGTATACAGGGAAACCATAATTCATATGAAAAACCTAAAAAAAAAAAATTGCATCTGCTGGACAAAAACACATGAATAATCCCTAACATAAATAAAGTCTGTAAGATCCATAAACAAAAAAAAAATTGATAAATCAATTCATCACTTCACCTCACTCTCAATTCTTCTTCTTCTTCTACGTCTTCTCATTGGGCAATCGACGGAAGATCTCGAAGCGAGGTGGACCAATGTTGTAATTATGGGAGGGTTTGGAATCCACCATTAAGAAAATCACCGAGTGAAATAAAATGATGCGAGGAAAAGAAAAGAAAGGAAAGGTTGAGAGAGGAGAAAAATTCGTTATGTTTTGATACTGACAGTGGCGGTGGTTCGAAACAGAATTTAACGTTACTCTTTCCGTCGTCTTAATACAGAACTACAAGTTACAGGTTAATAATTTCAAGATGAACAAAAGTTTTAACTGGTAACAGGTTTTCAATAACAATGTATATGATTAAATGAATATTAATTCAATGGTTGCTAGTTTAGTTTGTATTTATACAACTATTTTTATTGAAGAATAAAAAAGTTTTTTTTTTCTATTGATAGTACTTCCATCTCCTAATTTTATCACTTTAGTCTATCTCACCTCTCAGCTTTTATTTTAACGTATCACACATTGTAATTTTTATTTTCAATCCATTCGACTCTTGAAATAAATAATTTTTACTCATTGAGCTTATAACTTGCGAAAGTGTCCAAGAGTTTGAATATCACACATTTTAGATTAAGTAAGATAAAAAAAATTACCGACACATATATATAAATAAATAAAATATATATAAAAAAAAGATTAAATTGTTATTTGAAAATAAATAAAATTTACAATTGAATCCCTCATCTTTTTCTTCTCTTTTCCATCATCCTATTCGGTCTCTGCCACTTCAAGCACCATCTAAAACCGTCATGTCACCATCTTTCACTGAAGGTGCCATTGTTATAATGCATGGACAACATCAAATTTCATAAAATGGCAATAAAGTAAATAAAAAAATAAATAACATCAAAATTAACTCATAAATATTGAAAAATAATAAAAATTTCCTTTTTTGCATTACATCAAACAAGTGGTGAACATAATTTTGAATTACATTGTTTCATCTTCTTTTCCGTCTTACTATGCCACTCAAAGCTTGGCTGTTATGGCCAATAACCATAAAACATCTTTACCATTATTTTTCACAAAAGCTAGTATAGATTGATCTTGCACAATGAACAAAGAAGTAGCATTAGTAATAATAATGGGTTAAATGCAAATGTGGTCGCCTAACTTTACACTTATTGTAATTAAAGTACTAAACTTTAATTTGTTTCTTTAGAGTCACCTAACTTTGATTTTGTTTTAAAAAAAGGTACAGTTAAAAATTTTTAGTCCTCTAAATGATACTTAAAAACCATTTTAATCTCTCAATCTCTTTTTCCTTTTAATTTAGTCCAGAAATTATAAAAAGTTTGAAAGTTTACTTCTTTTAGACTCTTGATACCATTCAAAATGAGTTTGCTCTTACTAGGTCGAATCAAAATGATTTTTAAATTTTTCCTTATTTCCTATAAATGTATGGAAAATATGGACTTATTTGAAAAAAAATCTTTAATTCTGGATTAAAATAGTAATTCTGAATTGTTCAGGTACCAAAAAAATTTTTAGTGACTTTTATGAAATGAAATAGAAATTTGGTATTTAAAAAGATAAAAATTAAAGTTTGATAACTGAATTGAAACAAAACAAAAGTTCGATATCCTCCTGTGCGCTTGACCCTAATAATAACAGCATATGAGAAGAATTTATAAAACATCTAGTTAAGTATTTGTTACTACCATTATCATATCTTAGCACCTTTTAATGGCAAATGGCACTCTAAAAACTTATCATTGCAGTAGTTTGATTATGATAAACCCATAAAAGGAAAAAAATTATGTCCATGCTCACTCATCAAGGATGATAGACCCAGAAAAAGAAAAATAATATATATCCATGCTCACCTATTTTGCAAAAAAAAAAAAAATTATATCCATGCTCCAAATCACCGATGTCATTCACTAAGTCATCATCATATCACTCATGGGCACTATTAGATTTTACAAAAATTAGCAATAAACTGAAGAAAAAAATAACATCAAATTAACCTTAAAATCTTGAAAAATAATGGATGATTTTTCTTTGGCACTCCATCAAATAAGTGGTGGAAAAATTTTGAAGATATCAGAATTAGAGAACTTCTCAATATCATCATGTCCACTTATTTCTTCATCAAAATAAGATCTAAGCAGATCAAAGTGAATGGAACCCAGATAATTCAAGAGCCGCTTCCAAATACCGCTTGCCAACGCACTTCATGTCTTAGGACTGAGCCTCCATCGTTGATGTTGCCAAGAGAATGAAGATGAGCCCACTTGTGCTGCTTAGTAAAGACAACGTCAATGTGGGAGAGGATTATGCCAGTGACTAGAAAAAGATGGGAGTTATGGTTGTCGATCACGTAAGCCGTGGAATGAGAAAAGAAAGGTGAAGAACGGTAGAGTTTGTTTAATTATTTTTAATTTTAATGGTAGTATTGTAATTTTATATAATTCTAATGCTACATAAGCTTTGTTTTTTGGACTTTAGTACTTCAAGTTTCCACATTAACGTGAGTGTGTTTCACGTGTTAGTTGTTTGTGTTTTAGAGGTGAAAGAGGTTAAAATCAAAGTTTAAAGGTTTGATGTGTTAAAATGAAAGTTCACTACAAAATTTTGTCGATTTAGCGATGAAATTTTTTGTCGCTAAATCACTTAGCGACGAAAAATTTTTGGTATGTAAAATGCTCCTCACTAAATTTTAGCGACTAAAATAAGGAATCCATCGCTAATTTAGCGACGGAAATATAAAATCCGTCACTAATTCTATTTTCGCTACTTTTAGCGATTGATTCTGAATTTCCATTGCTAAATTAGCGACGGTTTTTAAATTTCTGTCTCTAAATTAGCGATGGATTTTGAATTTCTGTAACTAAATTAAGTGGTTTCCATTTTATGTGATTTTTAGCGACAGAATTTTTCGTCGCTAAATTTGAATTCTGTCGCTAATGTAAAATTTTTCAATATTTATATTTTAATTATTATTAGAAAGTTAATGTAATATATTTAATTAACAAAGTTACAAATTAGGATAATAAATAAAAGTACACATTCATTGTAAAAACAAATATTAATTTAGTATATTATAGAAAGTAAAAATAATACAAATAACTTACAATCCAGTAGCAACAATTAAAAAAAATAATCTTAACCCAATAATTAGTCTAATAGTTTAAAAAAAAGCTAGTTCATATGATAAATTTAGCTACATAATCTAAGGAATATGTACAACCAATACCCATATCGTTTTGCTGCCACCTCAAACCAAGTTCTCTTCACTAATGCATCATTTGAATCATTCCAGTTAAATGATTTCTGCAAAAAAAATTAAGAATATTTCAACACATAAAC
>CATIWM010233899.1:0-10356 GCA_949671775.1 Mallotus repandus
GTAATTATTATTGTCCTTATGCCTTTTCGGGGTAAAATTATTATTTCTATCATAAAGTAGATATTTTTATGGTGAAAATGACATCCTTACCATTTTAATATTTTTAATTCTGCATTTTATTATTTTTAATTATATTGATTGTATTTTTTTTATTATTGTTATCACTTTTCTTGATAAATTTATTATTCTTATCAAAAAAAAAATTTCTTTATGGTGAAAATAATATTTTTATCATTCTTTTACCACTTTGTTTGCATTATCATTATTTTTATCGCATATTTATTATCCTTATCATTTTTATTGCTTCCCTTTAATAAATTTATTATTTTCATCATAAAGGTAATTTTTTTATGGTGAAAATAATATCTTTATCACTTTTATTATTTTATTTGCACTTTTCCATTTAAATTTCTTTATATTTACATCATCATAAAAATCTTATTCTTAAATAATAAAAATGATGAATTCACATTAAAGTACCTAAATTCGAAAATCGTGCATCATGTATATATTATCGTCCTAGTTTGCTTATGTGTTTAATTATTCCTTTTATTTATTACTCCAATCATGGATGAATGGAATATATTAAATTGTTCTACATGTGATGTGTGCTTGCATGTGTATGAGGATTAATCTTTGTTTTGCAGGTTTATTATAATCGAATTTTTTATTTTCTTTTTTTCATTTTAATGTAATTAATAGAATAGGCATTTTCAAGGCAATGTAATCCTTAATCTTAATTCCCCTTTTTATTTCTATTTGGATGTATTTATTAGAATAGACTTTTTCTCTCGGGTTGTAATCCTTAGTCCCTTTCCCCATTTTTATTTTGCTTATTTGCTTGCTTATTTCGATTATTCCTTCCATGCTTGTGTGCTACGTGCTTACTTGTCTACATGATTACTTACTTGATTGGTTCATGCTTGCTTATTTATCATATGATGTATGCTTATCAATCCAATTATCTCTCACTTTATTTACACTAACCAATGCTCGTATGTGACAAAATGCATCATAAAACTGAAAATAGGGTGAAGTAGTAAATAAACGAGCAACATGCAAAATAAGAAATAGGATAAGTAACTCCTACCTCCCGAACCCGGACTCTCTGATTATGGAAGTGAGTTTTTCACTTCTTTCCGATACAAGTCGAGTGGCGACTCCAATCTACAAGGCCTAATTAGGCAGACCGTCCTACAAACAGTAACAAATGAAAATCTAGTAGATAGTTGCCATTATCTTGTGTGCCCCTATGCTATAAGCTCATCGATCCTGTTCAACCGATCACAGTCACCCAAAATTGGTTCCTGAAAATTGAAATTAAAATAAGATATTGGGCAAATAAAGGCATCATTAATCAATAAATATTAAAAAAACAAAAATGAACATAAAATACTGAAAAAAATAACAAATGTCCACAAAATGCATAAAATAGACAATGGAATTAATATTAAAATAAATATGAAATTCAACAAACATGCAAAGAGAAAACTTAGAGTATATGAACACATATTCTCAATCAAAAATAGTTTTTAAATTACATAAACTGTAGAATGTAAACAGCACAGTAATAGAATAGTTGCATAAAAATTCATGAAATAAATATGCATTAAATAGTTCAAATAAATAACATAAATAAAAATAAAAACATAAGATGAAACGATGTGGTGACACTTAATCATTGAGTCGTTGCCTTAGGCTACTAAGGTGATAAAGGGTCGCTTTAAGCCATAGAGGCGACCCCTCTTCGATCTGGCGTCACCTTAATTCTAGTTGTAGAAAAAAATAAACTGAGTTCTTTTCTTTTTAAATCAAATATACTGCTTGAATAATTATAAATAAACTAATAATTCATATACTGATCTGTAAGAGTTATACCTTAAACACCAGAACTTATTTAAACAAAGTAAAGCAAGATGCAAAATTATAGAATTAGCGTAAAAATAGAAGTTCTTACTATTTTGAACAAGCTTAATCCCCTAACTGCAGCCCTTAGAGGTGGATTCTGATTCAAGCACTGTAATGAATGCAATTACTCACCTTCTTCCCTTGTAAATGAACCCCTAGGACCCTTCTTTCACTTCCTTTTCTTGTTCTTTCATTTTTCTTTGCGTTTGGCTTTTCCAGACCTTTTTTAATGGTTTTTTTCTCCCATACTTCTCCTGATTGCTTTTTCTTAGCTTTATAATGCCCCCCTTTTCTTTCTTCTCTCTACCCTCTTAATTCTAAAGCCACCCCACTTCCTCTTCTTCTTACATTGGTAACATCCCTCATTATTGTGGGAAATGTGTTAACGTGCGGGAGCATTAATTCTGACGTTCAAAAAGCATTAATTCTCCTTTATTTTTAAAAATAGAACTAAGTTGAGGCACCGCCTCTGTGATCTGCCAATGTTGTGGCGACACCTGATCGGTCAGGCATCGCCTCTATGATTTTGGGCCAAGAGGCTTCTTTGATAGGCTTCATAGGCCTTACTCAATTTTTAGTCTAAAAACTTGGGTCTTTGGTCCATTTTCAAGAGAACTTAGTGCTAGCCCCTGCATTATTTACTCGTTACCTCTCATCATTGAGCTTCTGTTGTAGGCCAATTAAACCGAGTGTCCATATCAATAAGTTCATATTTTAAGCATTAATATAGTTAATATTTCATTAGTTTTTACTTTATATAGTGCGATCATTTAGTAAAATATAGTTAAAATATGTAAATTTAGGATTATAAGTTAATATGTTGGATTACAGGTAAATTAAGCCATATTTCATATTAATTTGCTTTTGTTTGCATAATGCATAAAGAGTTAAGGTTAATTAAAGTTTTTAATTAGTATTAGAATAAGTTTTATATGGATTTTAGATGTATGTTAATATGTTTTTCCATATGTTTTTCCATGTCTTTTGAGATTTGGAGGCTTGGAGTTCGAATAGAATGCAATATGGTGTGACTCGGAGCTTAATTTAGCAAAGAAAAATGTCCAGGAGAGTATAACGGCCATTACCTATTATTGCATGGCTGTTATGCAGTGTTTGGATTGAAGGATTTTCAGAAGAAAGAGTGTAACGGTCGTTTCGCATCTCCTATATGATTTTGGATTAGAACATGTCCGAGTGTTTTAGGCATAACTTTTCGTACAGAACTCAGCTTTAGTTGATTCAAAGTGCTTTGGGAAGATAAGAGAAAATTCTACAACTTTATAGCGCACTTTAAGAGCAAATTCATTCATATTAAGGGGATAAATTTTTGTGAAAGTCATCCTACCAGTATAGAGCGGGAAAATTATCCTAATTTGGTTAGGATTCAATTTTTGAAGACCTAAATTTATTTCAATTCAAGCAAGGATGAATTATGAATATATATATATATATATATATATATATATATAAGGGATCAAAAGAGATGGAAAGGGGATTCATTCCACATTCTTAAAGCCATAAACAAGAGCCAACCAAAGATTGAAGGAGACTAAAGATTAAAAGAGTTTTTATTTATTTTCTTCTTCATCTTTCTATTTCTTTTGGACATGTATATGTGCTTTGCCATAACCATGTGTGGCTAGTTTCCTTTTAGGGTTTAGGAATAGGAGTAGCTATTCCATGATGTGAATGAACATAAGATTTTATTATTTAATTTGATTTTTAATTAATTCTATGAGTTGTATTTAAAGTATACTTTCATTCTTGGTCGGCTTGTTTGCATGTTTATGGGTGTTTTCACCAACGAGAGTTAGGGGAATTTGTTAGCTTAAAACTCATAGGACTTAGATCACTTGACTACGAGAGTAGGCGAGCGGGGAACCATGACTGTTGACAGGGGTCTATGGTGGTAAATAAATTATTAAGAAACTTAATGAGTTTTGATTAACTTCTTAACCATGAGAGTAGCTTAAACTTTAATCTTTACATGCTTAATTGAACTCGAGAGAGTCTTTAGGTAATTTAGAACGATTTCCCTTTACTGAAATCAATGTTTTTCTATTAATTTGTGCTTATGATCGGATTGGAATAGTGAAACTAGACCTAGACTCTAAGCTTTAATCATTTGATTTTAATTATAATTTAGATTGCTGAGTTTATTTAATTCTCACTTTAATTTTATTTAATTTGCTAGCAAAGATCATAAGTAAAAGGTAATCAATATACAATCCCCGTGGGAACGAAAACTCTTTATACTATAATCATGATCCATGCGCTTGCGGGTTTTGAACAAACTAAGTTTTTGGCGCAGTTGCCGGGGATTGGCAATATTGATATTAATTTAATTTTTACTTCTCTTAGACTAGCATTTTGTTTTATTTTATTTTATTTGTAATATTGATAAGTAATTTGTCATGGATAATGGTAAATTTTCTTATCAATTTTTGAGGTCTAATGCATGTAATCTTGTATATAATGTAGAACATATGCCATTTAATTATTATTCATCTTCTTTTTAGGTTTGTAATTGGTGAAGAGAACCACAATGGGGCATATTTCCCATATTCTTCATATTAACCTCCACAACCTCACTATAACCCATCTTGGAGTAATTGTGTAGATCATACTTGGAGTTATCAACAAGAGGAAGCTAAGAGAATTGAGGAACAATTATTGGAGATCAAGATAAAACAAATCATGTCTGTAATGGATGAACAAAAAGAAGCTTTGGCTACACAAAAAGAAGCTCTGGCTAAACTAAATAAAGGTTTAATTGCACTAACAGAAGCTCTAAGGAATAACCAATCGCAAATAGATCAAGTTATAGAAATTCAAAAATGATGCTTCCAAAAACTTCAAATGCATGCACCCATAAATTGCTCAAAGCAAGAAGCACTAGGAGAAAGTGCATGGGATGATAAGAGCACTTTAAGTGAAGATGATGAAGTCACTTTTGAGTTGTGCCATAATGAGCAAGAAGAGATGATCACCGAAGAAATTAAAGAAGTCTCCAAGAGTAAGAATGAATTTGTAGACATCAAGGATGATGAGGTACAAAGTCATTCAACTTAATTTCAAGATGAGTTGGATGAGAAAATTATAACAATTCTTAAAGCTCCATGGGATGAAGATGAAGATGAACTATCAATAAGTAATAATGCATATGTTCCACGGCCTATTACGGCCATATACGAGGAATCCATGAAAGGTATTGGACTGTCTGAGAACCCACATGAGAAGCCTTACATTCTTCAAGTAATTTTGGAACAAAAAATTTGGAATGTGGAGTCCGCACTTTATTACCTGGCTATAAGAGAGCCTAGCAAAAGAAAGAAAAGGAAGATGCTTCCAAGAACACTTCCTCATATTTGGTTGTACCCGTGATACTACATAATCAAAGGGTCAAGCTAATGACCTAAAATTAGCGCTTGTTTGGAGGCAACCCAATGTGTTTTGATTTATTTCTTTTGTTTAAGTTTATTTTTATTAATTTTTTCCTTTATTTTTCTTAATTTTTATTATTTTTATTTTATAGGTCATCCAACATTTAGAGCGAGCACAAAAGGAAAAACAAGCTTACTAGGGAAGTCCTCACTTTCTTGTTCTAATTTTAATATTTTTGTCATTGAGGACAATGACAATGATAAGTGTGAGGGGTAACTTGTTATTTTGTGTGTTAGTTTCTTTTATTGCATTTGTGTTAATTATAAATGTTTCATTTTTGTGTTTACATTATTTTCATTTTTTTATTAGAATTTTAGGAGTAGGTTTTCTTTCGCATGTTAGCATTTACATATTTAAATTTTTGCAACCTATCCTTATGATGAGTAGAGTACATTAAATGTAATTTTCTTATAAATGTTTCATAATCTTTTGTTAATGTTTAATTTGTGACTTTTAAGTTAGGTTGATAATTTATGGTTAAGGACTTTTGAAATTTTAATGAACTTAATGCTTACTTGCTTTTGAGTGATTGAATTTTGTGAGTTGATAGTTAAGAAAAATACTTGTAAGTGATACTGAATTTTTTATTCTTAATTGATCTTTGAGTGTAGCATATGAGATGGTAGTTTCATTAAAAAATATATATATTTTCTTTTAATAAGGATATATTCCAAATCTGTTGTAAAGCTCTAAATAGAGTAAGAGTATCCAAAAGACCCACTTGACGGTATCCACGCTTAGTAGTGTAGGAACGGCGGGGAATTACTAAAAGTGGGAAGGTTGGTAAGAGAGAAATGAAAAAAAAAATGTGTAAGATGGAGCATAAAATGCACTCGCTCGAAAAAAATGGTGTGGCTATCTTTTATGTGTTAGACTTTAAAGATTGCTAAAAGTTAAGTGGATAGTATCACTTTCTTTTATTTTTCTTGATTATCAACTTATAAATTTTCAAGAATTCAACGGTTAAGTTTGCTCTTCACTTGGTAAAGCTTACATCTTTGACCTTGAGTTGTTAATTTAATTTTGATTTATAAGTTTTGTATTAACTAAATATTTTAGAGGATGGATAAGCTAAAGTTTGTCAATGTGCTAAATTCGTTGTGATGATAGGTGTTCTCGTGTGTTTGCTTGAGGACAAGCAAAAGTCTAAGTATGGGGGAGTTGATAAGTTCATATTTTAAGCATTAATATAGTTAATATTTCATTAAATTTTACTTTATATAGTGCGACCATTTAGTAAAATATAGTTAAAATATGTTAATTTAGGATTATAAGTTAATATGTTGCATTACATGTAAATTAGGCCATATTTCATATTAATTTGATGTTGTTTGCATAATGCATAAAGAGTTAAGGTTAATTAAATTCTTTAATCATTATGAGAATAAGTTCTATGTGGATTTTAAATGCATTTTAATGTGTTTCTTCATGTCTTTTGAGGTTTTAAGGCTTGGAGTTCGAATAGAATGCAATATGGCGTGACTCGGAGCTCAATTTAGCAAAGAAATATGTCCAGGAGAGTGTAATGGCCATTACCTGTTATTGCTTGGCCATTACGGAGTGTCTAGATTGAAGGATTTTCATAACAAAGAGTGTAATGATCGTTACATGTTATTGCACGGTCGTTACGCATCACCCGCATGATTTTGGATTGGAGCATATCTGAGTGTTTTGGGCATAACTTTTTGTAAAGAACTTAACTTTAGGTTATTCAAAGTGTTCCAGGAAGACAATAGAAAATTGTATAACTTTGATGAATGCTTTAAGAGCTAATTCATTCATATTCAGGGGCTAAATTTTTGTGAAAATCATTCTACCTGTATAGAACGGGAAAATTATCCTAATTTGGTTAGGATTGGATTTTTGAAGACCTAAATTTATTCCAATTCAAGCAAGGATTAATTATGAATATATATAAGGGATCAAAAAATATGGAAAGGGGATTCATTCTGCATTCTTAAAGCCACAAACAATAGCCAACCGAAGATTGAAGAAGACTAAAGATTAAAAGAGTTTTTATTTATTTTCTTCTTCATCTTTCTATTTCTTTTGGACATGTTTATGTTCTTTGCCACAACAATGCATGGCTAGTTTTCTTTTAGGGTTTGGGAATAGGAGTAGTTATTCCATGACGTGAATGAACATAAGATTTTATTATTTATTTGATTTTTAGTTAATTCTATGAGTTGTATTTAATGTATGCTTTCATTCTTGGTCGGCTTGTTTGCATGTTTATGGGTGTTTTCGCCAATGAGAGTTAGGGGAATTCATTAGCTTAAAACTCATAGCACTTAAATCAATTGACTAAGAGAGTAGGCGAGCTCTTCGAAGAACCATGACTGTAAACAGGGGTCTACGGTGGTAAATCAAGTATTAAGAAACTTAATGAGTTTTGATTAACTTCTTAACCATGAGAGTAGGCTAAACTTTAATCTTTATATGCTCAATTGAACTCAAAGTCTTTAGGTAATTTAGAACAATTGCCCTTAACTGAAATCGCTGTTTTTCTATTAATTTGTGTTCATGATCAGATTGGAATAGTGAAACTAGACCTAGACTCTAAGCTTTAATCATTTGATTTTAATTATAATTTAGATTGTTGAGTTTTTTTAATTCTTACTTCACTTTTATTTAATTTGCTAACTAAGATCATAAGTAAAAATATTGGTAATCAATATACAATCCTTGCAGGAATGATAACTCTTTATACTGCAATCACGATCCGTACGCTTGAGGGTTTTGATCGCAACACACACTAATACCTCAGATGCATAGTTTGCTCAAGTTAGGGAACTGCATAGGAACCAGTTGACATGGGATATGTTCAAGATAGAATTTTACAAAGAATATTTGATTGATGCAGTCAAACCAGAAAGGTAGAATGAGTTCATTGCCTTAAAACAGGGAATTATGACTGTGCAAGAATATGTTGATAAATTTGAAGATTTGTACAAATTTGCTTCCAAAATCTTTCCAACTGAAGCCCAAAAGTGATATAGATTCAAGGAGGACTTATAGACAGTGTTAAAGAATGAGTTATCATTATATCAGGGCCAGCATTTCAGGGGCTGGGTTGAGAAGGCAATCAAGAAAGAGAAGTTAAGAGAGGAAATAGAGTAAGAGGGCAAGTTTAAGGCTCTAATTTAGGCAGAAAAATAAAAGGGATTCAGTAAGGGAGCTGGTACATCTTAATAAAGGCTAGAGACATGAGGATTTAGAGGCAGTAGAAGACCTTAGACTTGGTCAGGGACTTATAGACCATAGTCTTCTCAGATTAGTTAGAGTTCCGTAAGATAATCAGTGGCCAGTGAATTAGAAGGACTACACCATGTGTTAACTGTGGTCACATTCTCAAGGGAGGAGACTATAGGAAGAGAACCATTTAGTGTTTTGAGTGTGGTGGATCCAGACACATTAAGAGGGATTGTGCTAATCTTGCATAGTTTGGTGGTAGCTAATGCTGGTAGAGGAGTCCAAAGTATAACTAATTAAGGAGGTAGGACTTTTGGCTTTGTTAGAGGTACAGTTAGAGGTTCAAGAGCTAGTGCTAGTAAAGAGGGTGGTGCATCTAAATCATTATATCCTATTCAGCCTATGTAAATAAAGAGACCTTCAGTGCAACCCAAAGCCTTTGCAATGACACAACAGGAGGTAGCATCATCACCTGATGTCATTTCTAGTAGGTTAACTATCCTTGGTGAGAATGCATATGCTTTAATTGATCCAAGTACAACTCATTCATTCATTACATCATCATGTATATTAAAATAAAAGAGTATGATGGACCAAGGTTTAGTTGTAAATATACCAGTGGGTTAATCAGTGGTTTGTAGATATATATACTTATCGGGGTTATGAGTTAGAGTTTGGGGGTAAGAAATTAGAAGTAAATTTAGTGTCATTACCATTACAGATGTTTGATGTGATTCTTGGCATGGATTCTTAACTAAATATCAAGCAGTAATTGATTATTATAAGAGGAAAGTAGAGTTTGAGATGCTTGCTGGTGGTAAGATTATGTTTAGAGGTAAAAAGGGGTCAGAGCATTACAGTGTAGTTTCAACACTCACATCTAGAAGAATAATGAGAAAAGGGTGTGAAGCATTCTTGGCATAGGACATTGATACTGAAAAAGAAGGGCAAAAGTTGACAATATTCCTATGGTAAATGAGTTTATAGATGTATTTCCTGAAGATCTTCCAGGGTTGCCATCCGATAGAGAGATTAAGTTCAGTATTGATTTACAACCAGGGACAACTCCTATTTCTCAAGCTCCATATAGAATAGCTCTAGTAGAATTGAAAGAATTAAAGATACAATTACAAGAATTATTTAATAAAGGCTACATTAAACCATGTGTATCACCTTAGGGTGCACCAGTATCATTTATGAAAAAGAAGGATGGTATAGTGAGATTATATATTGATTGCAGACAGTTGAGCAAGGTGACTGTGTGCATCAAGTATCCATTACACTTAATTAATGACTTGCTTGATCAATTGCAAGGATCTAAGGTATTTTCAAAGATTGACGTGAGATCCGGGTATCACCAATTGAAGATTAAGGAAGAAAATGTAACTAAAACATCATTTAGAACTTAATATGGGCATTAAGAGTTCCTAGTGATGCCATTCAAGTTAACTAATATTCCAGCTACATTCATGGATTTGATTGATAGAATATTCAAGCCTTATTTGGATACCTTTGTTATTGTTTTCATTAATGACATTTTAGTGTACTCACGATCAAAGTAAGAGCATGCTAAACATTTGAGGATTATATTACAAACTTAAGCGGGTCAAATTGTAATACCCTAGTCTCTAAGACTTAATATAGAGCAAGAAGGGTGTCGAACACTCGAGAATTTGGGTAAACTTTATATTAACCGTATAGATACTTAGATGGATAGGCAAGAAAAATCAAAATGATATTAATAATTAAAAAGAACAAAAACTATTCTACCACTAATTATTTTAATTATTATTACAAGTTTTAAACAAAGAA
>CATIWM010233905.1:0-22797 GCA_949671775.1 Mallotus repandus
CTTTAAAGATAGTTTCCTACAAAGATTTGTATGGATGGACTATGGATGAGATTGTAAAGATGATTGGCTTAAAGAATAATTGCACATTTTGCGGTGTCTTTCGTCGTCAGGTATAGGATTCATTCTTTGCTATATCACTAAGCACATCTTTCTTTCTCTTTCATTTGCAGCAACCTCATCTTTGTTTTATTATTTCTCCTATGTTTGGCTATTTTTCCAATGAAATTTATAGTCGTTTTCATTTTAAAAGGCCCTTGATCGAGGGGCTGCATTGTTGAAAGTAGACAAGGTTGCAACTGGACATAATGCAGATGATATTGCTGAAACAGTTCTTTTGAATATATTGCGAGGTGATATTGCTAGGTAATATATTGTTCATTTAGTGTTCATTCAGCTTTTTTTTTTCTCTTTCCTTGGTGTAGTTATGTAGATGCCATTTGCTTTTTAGATTGAGTAGATGCACTTCAATAACAACTGGTGAAGATGGACCAATTCCAAGATGCAAGCCTTTCAAGTACACCTATGAGAAGGAGATTGTTATATATCCTTACCAGAGCTGAATTGAAACTGACTTATTTCAGTCTATTTCTTTCTTATTCATTCTTTATTATTCATTATTGGATGGGAGTAATTATAAAACCTTAACCTGATTTGCACGTATGCTTATTTCAAGAGGCTGGACTACTTCTCCACTGAATGTAATTGTTCTTTCCATTTTTTTGCTTTTTTTTTTTTTAATCCTTCCTGTGTTGATCTTCCTTATTTTAATATTCCTTGGTATCTGTTGCTCCCTCACCACCCATTATTCCACTCTTCCTGTCTGTCAAATGTTCATTTTTTTGTTCCTTTGTTATCTTTTTCATTTTTGATGTCTGAAAGTTGGGTTAGGGGTTTGCACTGCTGCTTAGTTTCTTTTTGGTGTACTGTGTGCTCTTCATTTTATTGCCTCTCTCTATTTACAGAGTGTTATGTTACAGGTATATATTCTCCAAATGCATATCGTGGTTTTGCCCGTGAGTTCATTAAAGATTTGGAGCGAATGAGGTTGTTACCCAATTTATTTTTTTGATGTTATTATGATGACTGTCGGGTATCTCTTTTTTTAATTTATCTGAAATTTCCAACGTTCTTCCCATCTTGTTGGTTGGACAAAAGTATTTTGCTGGTTCTAACTTTGGGAATTCCTATCGCCTTCATTTACATCGAAATTTTATTGCATAGAAATATAAACAATATGTTTTAAAGCTGTTGTGGACAATTCTCCTAGTAACCGTGACAATAGTAACATACTAGTGA
This sequence comes from Mallotus repandus, assembly GCA_949671775.1. Classification (NCBI taxonomy): domain Eukaryota; kingdom Viridiplantae; phylum Streptophyta; class Magnoliopsida; order Malpighiales; family Euphorbiaceae; genus Mallotus; species Mallotus repandus. The sequence continues at coordinate 1,297 of CATIWM010233905.1, forward strand.
TTTTTTTTTTTTTGAGAATAACATACTAGTGGTGGTTTACCAATGCAGACCAAGGGCCATACTTGACATCATCAAATCAGGGGAGAATTTTAGAATCTCCACAAATACAAAAATGCCAGAGCAAGGGAATTGTGAACGATGTGGATACATTTCAAGCCAAGTGAGTGTTGCTTTTACTTTTTTGTGAATAAACATGAAAATTGCATTACATGGAAGTAAGTTAATGATGGAATAACACAATTGTTGGAGTTTTGTGGTTGTCTCCAATCAACTGTCCTGCTAGAATCTAAATAAGGCATTTCTTTGGATATCAACTTCATGCCGCCGTGGTTACCTGGAATTCCACATCATTATTTCTGGCTTATGAACATTGCTTATCATGCAGAAATGGTGTAAAGCTTGTGTTCTGCTTGATGGACTGAATCGGGGTTTGCCTAAGCTGGGTATTGGACGGAGCCGAGGCCTGGATAATGATGGCAGGAAGGATGCTAAACACGGCAATGGGGCAAAAAATATTGAGAGCAAACAATGTGGAACTTTAGATTTCTGAAGTTTTTTTTTTGGAACAACTTGTAGAATAGTTAATTCCCAAGTCCCAACACCAAAGGGGGAGGGAGGGGGGTTCGATCTAATCTCCTCAACATGATGTTTACGCTTTTTGTCACTTGGACTAGTCGTGGGGGACTTAGATTTCTGAATTTGGATGCTTGTGGAACGGAAGAATTGTATGAGCACTAACCACATCAATATCCAATCTGATCAAATTTGATTCCTTTGTAGTTTCCTGGGGAACTCCGTAGTTACTTCCTCCTTTAAATAAGATGTTGGCTAGGTTATGCTGCTATTTGCACACACACAAAAAAAAAAAAAAATCATTTCATATGGAGGATATTTATTCTTTCTGTCAATTTTTTTACATACAGTTGCATACAGTGAGTTCACAGTTAAATGCAAATTTGACACATACTTTTTCCGAGTGGAATTTCTTCGCTCACCTGTAAATGTAATCACTATTTCACTAAGATTTAGTCAATTTCTTTTTATTGATGTATCAAATTGTAAAAATTCGTAAGTAATGCTATCAGATTAAAAATTATAATTCATAAATGATGTTGTTAAATTCATAAATGATTTTGTTAAATTAATCCATATATATAGATTAAATATTGATGTAGCTGTATTCTTATACCATTTAGATGTTGTGTTTCACATGTTTACACACAGAAAGATTGAGGGACTGATAGTTTTGTTCATCCATTAGAACTGAGATAGAATTGTCTTCACATTTAGAACTGAGTAGTATTTGACCAATTGATAGAATGCATGTTAACTCTAAACTACCATAGAATTAGAAGCATAATTTAAAACAATAATTATTTATATATTCTTGTGCTATTACTATCGGGTACATTGAAAAATCAATACACAACAATAATCTCAATTAAGTTGCAAATAAGATTATTTGAAACCCATATTTGTGAGCATTCAAATTCATTATGAATTTGTTCGAATCTTTGTTAATAAAGCTTTCTATAATTTTTTTTTATAAAATATTATTTGAAATCCTATTTTTATTTGCTTGTTTCTTTAAATATTATAATTTTTTTGAATAAAATAGTGAATTAAATTTTCTAAAAGTGAAATATATAATTTTTACTAAATAAATTCAATGAATATGGTTGCTTTTGTGAAATTACAATAGTTTTTTTTTGTTGTTGATTTTTTATTAAATAAATAAATTCAACCAAAAAACCAAAAAAAAGTGACAACAACTGAACAACTAAACTGAATAATTTAAATAAATTATAAAGTAAAATTAATAATATTAACTTAATAATTTAAATAAATAAACAGTAATATAAACTATATTACACATGAGTAGAAATTTAAATCCAAAAATTTGTTAGTCTTGACGTCTTAGAATTGACTGCTAACTAAACCAAAATTGTATTATTAACTTCATATTTCTTCTAAAAAAGGATGGTTAGCTATTATGATTATTGATAACTTGTTTTTGGAACCTCTGAGTCCTGTAAGCAAGCAATCAACAAAAGAGTAAGGTGAGATGTGAAGTTTCCCCCACAAACCTTCCAATACTTAAGTGAGAGATGGTAGAGAGAGAATTTAGAGAGATAAAGAGAACATGGGCTAAAGGAATAGAATGAATGAGAATGAAAGATGTGAGGAGTATTTATAGAGGTAGTGATGCTCAAACCCGAGAGGAATAAGATTCCTTCTCTGTGTAGGATTTTTGCCTATTAGAGGAGTATCTTCCTTATCCGAAGGTCTTCTTAATCAGGGACTCTTCTTCTTGTTTCGAATAAATATTCTTCTCCTGTAAGTAATCTCTGTTTGGGAAAATAAACCCTTAGTATATGTATATGGGGTATCAAGAGTCCATCCCCGAAAGTCTGTTCGGATATTTATGTCCTAGATTTCTGGATCTGATAGATGCATTTATGATCGATGAAGAGTAACTCGGGATAGTGACTTCTTTGCTGAAAAAGAAACTGCGACCATGATCATGTTTTAATGCTGATAGGTGAGCTGAGGTGACCAGCCTTAGTTACTAAAGGTGAGGATGCTCGGTACTGAGTCTTGGAATCTTGATGTTAAGGCAGAACGACCTTAAGATGCTAGTTGGATGTTTAGATGCTCGGTACTATAGAAGCGACCTGAGTTTCCAAACCTCAGTATTATAGAAATGACCTGAGGGTGCTAGCTTTAGTCACTGGACTTAGATGCTCGGTATTATAGAAGTGACCCGAGTTTGCAAATCTTAGTATTATAGAAATGACCTGAGGGTGTCAGCTTCAGTCACTAGACTTAGATGCTTGGTACTATATAAACGACTCGAATTTTTGAACCTCAGTATTATAGAAATGACTTGAGGGTGCCAGCTTCAGTCATTGGACTTAGATGCTCGGTACTATAGAAGCGACCCAAGTTTCATGGAAGCGTCAACTCTTTAATTTCACACCTTTTGATATGCCTTATTTCAAATTTCAAAACCGTTATGTCTGATCGTGTGTTAAAAAAAAATGGAGACGTGCCATCATAACTACTCGAATAATGAGCTTTCTTCTCTCGAAAATACCTCTTAGGTCAGTAAATAGGTCCTTATTTTTCTCAGGGGTAATGGAAGGATTTTTAGAACCTTATGTTTGCTTTAAGAACCCATCAACTTTATTTCTTTTTGCAATTTGGCTTTCTTTTTTAATTATTCTTTTATCTTTCTGCTCACAAGTGTTTTTCTTCCTCAACATTCTTAGCATTTTCTACAGAATTTCTCTTTGTTTTCAAGTGAAAACCTTTTCTCTGTCATTAATTTCCTTCTTTGTCTTCATCTTTTCTTCTTAAGCTTCATGGCTCCACGAGAGCAAGTGAAATCTGACTTGTTCGAGTCAAAAGTAAATCAAGGCATGTTGGAATGGTTCAAGAGGAGATATAGCATTCCTTGAGATTTTACATTGCATACTATAGAGAAGAGTTTTAGGATGTATGAGCTATTTTTAGATTGGTACAAGATGGTTATTTATGCTGATCAACTGGAAGGCGGATTAAGATTCCCCTTAGACCCATTTATAAGGGAATTTTTGAATAGGTTTAATATAGCCACTAGGCAACTACACCCAAATAGCTATAGAATTTTAACTGGATATAAAAAACTGATGCATAAGGAGGGTAGAAATTCAGATTTAGATATGTTTTGGTTCATGTATAGTTTAAATAAAAAGAAAGGAGAGCTGACCTTTTCTTTATTGGCCACTCCAAATCAAAGTCTGTTTATTAAGCTTCTAGACTTGTAGAAGTCTTAGAGGCATAAGTTTTTTATTATTGAATACCCATCGGATTTCATCCATGTCCTGCACATGTGGGTTGATGAGTGTCATAAGGTAAAGCACCTTATAAAGTTGTTTGAAGAGGACATGGCTCTGGTACGCATGCTTCATGATTGATGCATAGCCGAGGGTATATCTGCTGAGAATTATTCTCGACGATACCTCCAAAGAGTGTACCCCGGAGATAAAGGTGCTAATGGTAAGTTCCGAGCTTCTAAAGGTATCTTCTGGCTTTTCTCTTTCCTTTACTTATAGATGTTTGATTCTTTCGCGTTTGCAGACAGACCACTGCTTTTAGATGATAAGTAGGTGAAGGCGTAGGAGATTACTAACCTTACTTTGGAGCAGGAGCCTTCCGAGACTCAAACCGACCATTACTCAAAAAAATGCTACTGAGCCTTCCAAAAAGTGTTCTCAAAACAAGGAGATAGATGATGAGGAAGAGCTGACTGAGTGGTTGTTCATTAAGCACCTAAAGCTACTCGGATGTCCAAATATGCGAAAGTGGATTATATCAAAGATAAATCCTCCGAGCATCTTGAACACCCAAGTTCGGGATCAGTGTGTGGAGTCTTTGCGATTTTCGGATGATATTTAACGGTGGCAGGAAGTGGGGAGAAGTGAGCTATTCGACTCTCTGATCATGCCCTTGACATAATTTTTCTTAACCCAACTATCTTATACTTGTAGATGTTATGAGCTTTTAATGTTTCTATTTTCTTTTTAGATGACCCAAGGTTTGCTACTGGTGAAGAATGACAACTACGTCCTTTAAAGTGAGTACAACTATAAGGAGTTGAGGTTGACACAATCACTATTGATTACGAGAAGAAGCTGGATATGACTAAGTATGCACTAGAGCTTGCTAAGATCCAATATGGCAAGGCCAGATCTGAAGTTGAGTTTGGCCAAAAGAAGATCCAAGAGCTTAAGCATTCTAAAGCTTAGATCACTGCAAAGATTAAAAAGCAAGACTTTGAGCTCGGAGCTATGAAGAAGAAGGTGGCTAAAGAAAAGAAATCCCGGGGTGAAGACAAGAAAAATTATTAAAAGATGATGAAGGGATTTCTTAAAGCCTACAAGTCCGAGTGTCGGAGGATACTGCTTTCCCAACATCCGGATCTGGACTTCACTGAACTCAAAAAGATAACTTCCAACAATTTGGCAAGGCTAGCTGCTGAAGAGGAAGCTGCGAACAAGTCTGCTTCCAAGTAACTAAACGATCTGAAGGTTGAAATCAACTACTGAAAAATCTACCTCAGAGCAACCTGAAGATTCTTATACTGCTGGAGAAAAGTTAGCTGCTGAGGCTAATCCACTTGCTTCTAAGGTTGCTTTGGTGTTTGAAGTTTAACCTTCTCAGAACTTAGATCTTCTCCCAACTGATAGAGTCATGCCTCTTGAGAGTGAGGCCGATATAATACTTAGTGTAGTTTTCTCTTTTTTTTTTACTGATGTAATGCAACATTGGAAGAAATGAAAAAGTACTTTTATTTCATTAGAATTTGGCTTTATATTAAGTACATTTTCTTTTATTGATATTATTTTTAGAGACTATCCGAGTTCTAATATCTAGGCAACTTTTTTCCTTACGCATCTTTAATTTTGTACGCCCCCTTAGTAGTTTTCTCTATCATTTGATAAGGGCCTTCCCAGTTAAGTCCGAGCTTGCCTGTTTCGGAGCTGCCTTTGCCAATGTCTTCTCTTCTGAGTACCAAGTGTCTGACGTTGAATTACCTTGGTTATACATGTTTGTTATAATATTCGGTAACTCTTTACTTCTGAGCTTCTGCGTCGATGGATGCTAGTTCTCTTCTTTCCTCAAGCAAATCTAGGCATATCCGAGCATTGAGATTATTGATGTCCGGATCTAACTCTCCTGTTACCCAGTAGTTGGATGATCCGATCTCCATAGGTATCACTACATCCATTCTATATGTCAACCTGAAGGGTGTTTCTCCTGTTGAAGATCTAAGTGTTGTTCTGTATGCCAGATGACATTGTTAAGTTCTTCTACCCGATTCCTTTTCTTCTCATCTAACCTCTTCTTTAACCCCTGCATGACGATCCTGTTAGTGACTTCCATCTACCCATTTATTTGAGGATGAGCTACTGAAGTGAATTTGAGCTTGATGCCAAGATTTGAGCAGAATGTCTTAAACTTTTCATTGTCAAATTGTCTCTTATTATCTGTGATCAGAGTATGAGGTATGCCAAATTTGCAGATGACTTTTTTCTAAAAGAAGTGTTAAATCCGAGCTTCTGTGATAATTGGGACAGCTTCCACCTCTACCCACTTGGTGAAGTGGTCAATGGCTACGATTAGGACCTTCTTTTGAGATGTTGAAACTAGGAATGGACCTAAGATATCCATCCTCCACACTGTAAAGGGCCATAGGCTTCCAATTAGATGCTGAGTAATGGAAGGCTTATGGGTAAGATGAGCAAACTGTTGGCACTTGGAGCATTTCTGAATAAGTTATAATTCGTCTTTGGACACGTTTTATTAGTAGTATCCTTTCAGCAATGCCTTCCTAACTAATCAGCTTTGGGCTTCATGGGCTCCGCATATCCCTTCATGGATTTCTTTCAGTATATAATTGCCTTCTTCTGGTAACACACACTTTGACCATAGGTGAGATAAAGATCTTCTATAAAGTTCTCTGTGGTGTATCGAGTAATGCGCAGCTCTAATCTTTAATTTTTGGGCTTTGAGTTTGTCTTGGGGTAAGATTCCATGTTCCAGGTATTGAATAATTGGCTTCATCTACTCAGCTACCTCTTGGGTGTTCATCACTTCTGTTTCTTCAATACTTAGTTTGGTCACCTCCTCAGTTAACTTGAGCTCTTTGAAAATTTGGTTGCCTTTTGCAGCTGATTTTTCCAACAAGTTTGCTTCTATATTTTTACTTTTGGGAATTTGCAAGATTTCCCATTGTCCTCCTTTTTGCTCAAGCTTCCTTAGGAGCTGTCTTGCTTTTTTTGTGTACTTGATCATGCTCAGCTCTTTGATTTGGTAGGTTCCTTTGACTTGATTAATCATTAGCTGAGAATCAGAGTAGATTTTGAGATGCTCAACTCTGACTTCTATAGCTAACTTAATTCCTGTAATCAATGCTTTATACTCAGCAACATTATTGGTAGTATTGTATTTGATCTGGATAGCATATTTAACTCTGACCTTGTGTGGTCCCATTAGAATAATTATGGCTCTGGATCCTTGTGCTCCAAACGCTCCATCTATGTACAACTTCCACTACAAGTATGATAAAGAGATTGCATCCTTTACCGTCATTTCTTGGATGAAGTTTGCTAGTGCTTGGGCTTTTATTTACTGGCGAGGTTCATAGCTAATGTCAAACTCGCCTAGTTGGACCGATCATTGGACGAGTTGTTCGGAAGTTTCATGTCTCTAAAGGATTTTTTGTAAAGGAAAGTTTATTCTCACAATGATTGAATGAGCCTAAAAGTATTGTTTGAGCTTTCATGATGTATGGAAAACCATCATAGCAAGTTTGTCCAACTTGGGGTACCAGACCTCCAAGCCTCTGAGTATCTTGCTAATGTAATAAACTAGGCTTTACTGATTTCCCTCCTCTCGAACTAACACTAAGGCAATTGATTCATAACCAATTGAAAGATACAAGTATAAAGTTTCCTCCAGGATTGGCCTGTTGAGTAATAGTGGCGAGGACAAGAACTTCTTAATTTCTTCAAATGCTACCTAACATTCGTCATTCTATTCAAACTTCTTAGTGTTCTTCAAAGCTCGGAAGAGAGGCAAGCACTTTTTAGCCAAGCATGAGATGAACTTTCCAAGTGCTGTGATCCTACAATTAAGTTTTTAAAGCTTGTTTAGTGATTGTGGAGCTTTCATATTGAGGATGGCCTTCATCTTTTCTGGGTTTGCTTTAATTCCTTTAAATGAAATCATGAAACCTAAGAATTTCTCATCTTTTACTCTGAAGAAACATTTTTTTGGATTCAGCTTGATCTGGTATTGATCCAATATATGGAGGATTTGCTCAAGATCCTTGGCATGCTACTCTGCTCGTTGGCTTTTGATGATGATCTCATCCACACATACTTCCAAATTCTTCCCAATCTGATATTGGAATATATGGTTCATCAGCCTCTAGTAAGTTACTTTGGCATTCTTTAACCCAAAAGGCATAACTTTACAGCAATAAAGCCTTCGTGGGTGATGAATGATGTTTTATCCTGATCCTCCTACTTCATTGGGATTTGTTGGTATCCTTGAGCAGCATCAATGAAGCTATATAGGCTATGATAGGCAGTGAAGTCTACCAACTAGTCAATTTTTATAAATAGATAGCTGTCTTTTGGGCACACCTTATTAAGGTTAGTGTAATCAACACACATTCTATATTTCCCATTTGACTTTTTGACCAGTACCACATTAGCTACCTAGTCCCGATGTGTGACTTCCCCGATGAATCCAACATCCAATAGCTTTTTTATTTCCTTAGCAATCACCTTCCGTCTTTCATATGCGAACTTCCTCTTCTTCTGCACTATAGGTTTTGTCCCTGCTTTGATGTTCAGACCATGTGATGCCATCCGAGGATCCACTCCAACAATCTCAGATGCTTTTGATGCAAAGCTATTCAAGTATTTGTTAAGAACTCCACTTACTCCCTTTTTGATTTCCTCATCAAGCTTACTGCCAATCCCCATTGTCTTGCCTTCAGTTATTTATAAAGTTTGGACTTGATCAAATTGCTCTAGATTGGCGTCTTATTTTTCCATCTCTAAGGATTCTAGGGGGAATGCTTCCATTTGAGGTTTGACAGCTAATTAGTAACATTGCTTGGTAATAGTTTAATCTCTGAGGATTGTTATTACTCGGTCTTGCTGGGGGATTTTCATGGTCAGTTGCTTGATGCTCGTGACTACATCAATTTCATATAGGATTGGTCTTTCGATGATTCCATTGTAAGTAAGAGGTCTACTATGTTGAACAAGGACATGACAACTTTGATATCTCTGGTTTCTCAATTTTTGAATTCCCCTAGCTCTACTACTCCCATTGGTTGAGTTGTCCGTCCATAAAAGCTTGTGATGGGGTTTTGGATGATCTTTAAATCAGTGATAAAGCTTCCTATTGCTTGGTATGCGTTCCAAGATAAGGCGTTAATGGCCCTCCCATCATTAAACAAAAGCCTCTTTACTAGGTAATTCTGGATGTATGCACCTATGACCAATGCATCATTGTGAGGATGTCGAGCATGTTCCCTATCCTCAGGTCTGAAGGTGATAACCGGTTTTTATTTGGACACCAGATATCCCTCCTTCTGGGTTCTCTTCAATTTCTTCTCAATTGGTGCTTCTCCTCCAACAATCATGTTAATGACTCTGGCTACTTCATTACGTGCTTTCTTTTGATCTGGCTGATCTTTGTTCTAATCATCTGAATCTCAGTCCTTTATGAAATTATTTATAAATCTGCCCAACTTTCTATTTTTGATCAGTTATTCAATTGTCCATTTAAGATATCGACAAGCATCCATCTTATGCCTATAGTCTCAGTAGTATTGACAGTAGAACCTTCTGTCTTATATTCTTGCTCTAGACAGACTTAACAGTCTGGTCAGGGTATGCCTATGCCATTCTGCTTGATCCACATAATAATTTATGATTTTAGAGCATTTAAAGGTTTATACCTTTCATTTTTTATTTTGAACACCTCCACAGAATTTCTGAAGTAGTTGCGAGGAGCCACTGGCCTTCTTGGATCGACCCTTTCAGTCTTCTTGTAAGGTGGTCTTTCATCATCTCAAGGCAGCCTTTTATTATCATTTAGCTTGATCAGCTTTATGGCCATGGACATAACCTCAGAGTGTGAGGCTCTTTTTTCATGATCTTGTCTTTGAGTTTTTCCAACAGAGTTTCATTCTTCATCGCCTCTAGGGCAACTTTATCGCTTAAGTTCTTAATCTGCATAGCAATTTTATTGAAACTATCCAAGTAGCTCCTCAATGATTCATTGGCTTCTTGTTTGCGTACTCGGAGATCATTTATATTCTTGGTAGGAGGAATATTAGTGATAAACTAGGTCCTAAACTTGTTAACTAACTCCTCAAGTGATGAAATAAAATTCTTTAAATAAAATTCTTAGAAAGTTGATAAAACCATCTTTGAGCAATCTTGGTAAGCGTGCTAGGAAAGACTTGGCACAAAATTTTGTCATTCATATTCTGGAGCATAATCTTAGTTCTGAATGATGATATGTGATTGATCGGATCTCCGGTGCCATCGTATTGATCTAGCCAAGGCAATTTAAATTTAGATGGGATTTCCGTTCTGACTATTCTACTTATAAAGGGTGTTGTACCTTCCAAAATGCATTTGTTCTCCTTTCGTGGACCATTTGAGCTTTTTGTATGACTTCCTCAACCTTCTGGGCTATGTTTGAATCATCTGAGGCTAGGATACTTGTGCTAGACTCTCCTTCTAGATCTTTTCAAGCTTCTTTGCTTCCACCAAGTGTGCTTTAAGTCGCTACTGGTGGTATTATCATATTGTTCTCCGGATTAGCCATTCCAGGATTATTGTCTTAAATCAAGGCATTCAATTATTGTTGCATAAGGATCATTTGGGCTTGGATATTTTTAATTATTGCCTATTTGTTTGATGGAGGCAAGTTGAGTGTCTAGGTTATAATGTTTAGGTTTGGTGTGTTCATTGCAGGAGTTCTTGATAGGCTTAGGAAAGGCACAGAGGGTATGGGTCTGCTAGTGTATTGCAAATGAGCATAGTAAGGGAAACTAGAACTCGGAGTGGACCATCCTTGAGTAATGTCGAGTGGTGTATATGTATCAAGGGGAATTTGAGATGAAGGTCCAATATGCTGAAGAGGTTGACAGATTTATTTGCAAGATTGGTGCTGATGGATTAATTGGGGGAATAGGGGCTATGATATGAGTGCTTCGCTCGGTAGACAACAATGGCTTTGACTCAAGAGTTTCCCATAGACGATGCCACTTGATAACTTATTTATGGAACATATGAGTCCTGCAAGTAAGCAATCAATAAAAGAGCAAGGTGAGATGTGGGTTTTCCCTAGAAATCGTCTAATGCTTAAGTCAGAGATGGTAGAGAGAAAATTTAGAGAGATAAAGAGAATATGAGCTAAAGGAATAAAATGAATGAGAATGAGAGATGTGAGGAGTATTTATAGAGGTAGTGATGCTCAAACCTGAGAGGAATAAGATTCTTCTTCCATGTAGGATTTTTGCCTATTTGAGGAATATCTTCCTTATCTAGAAGTCTTCTTAATTAGGGACTCTTCTTCCTATTTGGAATAAATATTCTTCTCCTGTAAGTAATCCTTGTTTAGGAAAATAAACCCTTAGTATATGTATATGGGGTATCAATTATTATTTGCAATTTTATGGACTAAGCTACGAAATGCAATGGCATTATTTTTATAAGATATATTATAGTGTCCTCCCTTTATAATCTAGTAATTTAGATGATGAATATTATAAGATTGAGATTATGGATTTGATCCCTTTTCTCCTTGACCACCCAATTGCTAAAAAAATATAAATTGGTAATGAGAATTTTAACTTTACCTTTCTTCCAACTATATTATACGCACTAGTTAATTTATTAATAAGGAAAAGCTAAGTGGTAGCTAGCAAAATGGTGTTAGAAACTGTATTTGCGTGCCATTCAACATTATTTGGATTGTTTGAAAAAAAAATTAGGAAGATGTGTAAATAATGCAATTGTTGCTATTATATTTTCACGCTTGAAAACAAATAGTAGTGGAAGATTAAGTAGTATAATGATGTCCTTTCTTTATAGTTAAGTGGTTCACATGATAGATATTATAAAGTTCAAGTCATGGATTTGATCCCTCTCCTTTTGACCTCTCAATTGTTATAAAAAATATAAAAATTATAGTGATGAGAATTCCAACTTTATCTTTCTTCCAACTATCTTATACATACTGATCGATTTATTTATTATGAAAAGTTATGTGGTGGCTAGTAAAATTATGTTAGAAATTGTATTTGCCCGTCATTCAACATTATTTAAATTATTCGAAAAGAGAAATTAATGAGACGTACAATAACATCTTTGTTCTAGTTGCTATAAAAAATGGGAAAAATTATATAATTAGTGTTTGAACTTTTCAATTTTTGCTATTTTGGTTGTTAAACTTTTTTTTTTTTTTTTTGCAATTGAGTGCTTGAACTTAGTATTTTTATTTCATTTCAGTGGTTCTAGCCCTTGAGTGGTGGCTTGAATGCCTTATCATCTTGTGTGAACCCGCTATTTTCACTGATCAGATGCCACATCTTTATCTACATGTACACTATTTATCATTTGTCTAAACTGCCTTCCATTTTTCTTTTACAAAAAATTTTAAGAAAACACACACACACACACTTAACAAAGGAAGAAGGAAATTGATGAGAAACAAATAATTTATGAGTTAACCAATCCACTAACTCCAACAGAAAATTAATGAATTCATCCTATTCTCCTTATAAATAATCTTTCCACTACCACCATCACATATCAAAACATTAAGGAGTATAACTTAATAACTCAATAATTTGTATTTTTCTGACCTAAAAAAAACCTATATTTCATACAAGAACATCATATCTAGAACCAGGGGCGGAGTTTTGAATGGACATGAGAGGGCCATGGTCCCCTCCCAGAAATTTAAAATTTTTTATATATATTATATAATTAAAATTATGAAAAAAATAATTTCATGTATTCTTAATATTTTGCCCCCTATAATAAAATATTCAAGTAAATGTAGATAGGTTTCAATGTTAATATGACATATAGGTGATTAACAAGTCTTTTAAGCTACCAAAACTATACTTTTAGCTTAAACACTACGTTTCCAATAGAGGAAACAAAATAAAGGGTAAATGTGCATTTTTGCCCCTCATGTTTGGCCCGAGGAGCTGATATGCCCCCTTTCTTTTTTTTGGTCAAAATATATTAGGGTTATGCTAAAAATAAGTATTCAGGCCCCTCATTTAACGGAAGCCAATTTTAACTTAAATAAACGTTTTCTTTTACTTTTCATGGAGCATTTTAATATGAGGTGGCATTACATAGGTTAGATATACAATTTTTAAAAGAAAAAAAAATTCTCTACCCACCGTTGTCTATTAAGGACCCAAACAAAGGGTCAACCTCTTCTTCCTCTCTTCACTGTTTTTCTCTCCAACTCATTTTGGCCACAATCTATATATATATATATATATATATTTATTTATTTATTTCTTCCTCAGCCCTCCTCCTCACTGTTGATAATCTCGACCACCATCTCAGGGTCAGAGTTTTTTTTTGTTCTTTTCCTCTTCGCAGTCTCTCTGGTTTTATTTTCTTCTCATCCACCAGCTCTGTTATCATCACCGAACTGCTATTACCACCACACCGCCCTGTAGCTATATTAATAGCACTGTGTCTGTCATCTATGCCAACATGCATGTGCAAGATTATTACCTTGTTTTGATTTTATTTTTAAAATGAGTAATTTTAATTTTCTTTATTTTTCCCCTTTTATCAAGTTGTTGATATAGTATTAGATTTTTATTTGGATGGGGAGTTATGTTTCTAGGATTTTCTTGTTTGCAAAATTGTTTATTGTTTTCTAGGGTTTTCTTGTTATTCTTGTGTCTAATTAATCGGTTCTTGCTACTATATTTGATGATTGCATTGATGAGTTTTTTTTCCACCTTAAAAAAATGATGCAAAACAATAAGGATTGTGTTCACTGTGGTGTGTATAGGGAGCACTTGTTCCATGTTTTTGTTGACTGTCCCTTTGCTTGTGATTATTGGGAAGCGACTGGTATTAATTTGGTTAGTGTTCATGCTGTGATTTTTGATGCTTGTATGCTTCTCTGGTGTACATGGCAGCAAAGGAATTTCTATTTATGGAATTCAAAGGTTGTTCCCCTGCTGTTTGTGCTCAGAGTAGTTTGGATTTCCTTGTCCAATTTTTTTCAGCAAATGTTGCCGTTGTTAAAGGTGACCGGTGCCGGCATGATCAGCAGCAGGTCCCGTGGACTCCTCCGGTGCCTGGAAGTTATAAAATGAATGTTGATGCTTCACTTGATACTATTAAAGACTTTATTGGTCTGGGTACAGTAGGATTACAGGGGACAGGTTATCGCTTGTTAGGCTTGAAGGTTAGCTACCCATGTTTCTCCAAAAATGGCAGAAGGTATCTGCTTGAAAGAGGCGTTGAGTTGGCTTCGTGATCTTGGTGCAATTAAGGTTTTTGTGGAAATGGATTCTAAGATGGTTGTAGTTGCTTTCAATGGCTTTATTTCTAACTTATCTAAGTTTGGTAGTGTCTTGTTCTCTTGTCAAGATATGGCTAAATCTTGTCTTGTTGAGTCTGTTAGTTTTGTTTATAGGCAAAAAAATGTTGTTACAAATGCTCTTGCGCATGCAGCTCATTCGCATGACTCTTATCGAAATAGGATTATGTTATTGAGAACTCACAGCCGCCTGCTGCAAAGGGCTCATGGCATTTCCTTGACTTGAATTTAAATTGGAAGCTAGCTGTCATGTTTTGTTGTGATGTAGTAACCCTAGATAAAAAGGACATATAAGTTTACCACAAGCTTGGAATATTATCTAATGCACTGTTGATAATACACGACAGAGGCAGAGAAGAAGTGGGCATAGATGGATGAGAGAAAACAAAAATATTTATGCCATGTCAGCTAGAGGAAAGCAGTAAAATGGCTAAGCTAGTGGATTCTACCGTTAAAACCAGTTTAACAGCCCGCACTGCCGTTTATGCCATCTCAAATTGAGGGGCTTAAATGCAGCTTTTAAGCATAACCCTAATATGTTTGGACCAAAAAAAAAGAAAGGGGCATATATGCTCATCGGGCCAAATATGAGGGGCAAAAATGCACCTTTACCCCACAATAAAAGTGTCTCTTTCTAAGCTTTCTTCACTAGTTCATAGAATAATCGTAAAAGTCAACAAAAGTGGAAAGGCTCTTCTAGTCTTCTTCAATCTATTTTGTTATTTGAGGTAAATTCAAATTAAAATCGTTATTTTTGTCAATTTTGTTGGTTAATTGAATTTAATTAATTGCTAATTGCTAGTTTATTTAATTAGAGAAAGGTTACATAATTGAATTTTACTGATTTTGATCTATTTCAACTTGAAATTCATCTTATTTTTCTCTATTACTATTATTATCATTTTTTTATTTAAATTTTGTTATACTTTGAGGTTAAGTGCTATTCTTATGATTTGTTAAATGTTTTTAGGTTTTATCATGGTTAAGCCAAAAACTGTTTATTCATTTTTCAAGAGAAAGAACGTTGGTGATCCTAAAAGTTTAGCACTTTCACCTTCAACACTAAATGATGATTCTTCAAATGAAAATGAGAACCAATTAGAATTTTAAAAAGAAAGAACTAAATGTGATGGGCATTTTTCTAAGTTTCAAATAGTGAAAACTAAACAAATTGATATCAATTCTTTAGATAGTGATCCGGGATCACATCCTCAAATTTGGGAGTTTGATGTTAACCAAATATATGAAATAAGAAGAGCCTATTTGAAAATAGGACCATATCAACTTCGTCTTAAAAAATATACTCTCTCTATTTTAGGTAAACATCCTTGCATGCTTTCAGCTACATGGTTTAGTCTTTTTCCTTCTTGGTTAGAATACTCTAAAGAAAAAGATATTGCTTATTGCTTACCATGTTATTTATTCAATAAAAAACCAAGTGGGCATCTAGGTGCGAATGCATTTACCATAAACAGATTTAGAATTTGGAAAAGGGTAAATGATGGAAAAAGATGTGTTTTTCTTAATCATATTAGAAGTGATCCTTTTTCACCACATAATAATGCAATGAGATGTTGTGAAGACTTGTTGAATGAATCTCAACATATTGATAATGTTATAAATGTAAGAACTCTAGAGTAGATTTTGAAAAATAGATTGCACCTCAAGACTCCTATTGATGCTATTAGGTGGTTGGCTTTTCAAACATGTGCATTTAAAGGCCATGATGAAAGCTCATAGTCACAAAATAGGGGTAATTTTCTTGAAATGGTAGAATTATTGGTCGACTATAATAAAGAAGTTACAAAAGTTATCTTGGAAAAAGTTCATTATGGTTCTAAGTATACTTCACACCATATTCAGAAGGAGATTCTTCATATCATTTCAAGTAAAATTCGAAGCTATATATGTGAAGAGATTGGTGATTCCAAATTTTATGTGATTATTGATGAGACACGTGATGAGTCCAAAAGAGAGCAAATGGCTCTTGTCTTGAGGTTTGTTGACAAAAATGGGATCTTGAGAGAGCATTTTTTTTATTTGGTTCATGTTACAGACACAACATCATTAACTTTTAAAAAGGAATTATGCGTTGTTCTTTCTTAGAATAGTCTTAATATTCAGAATATCCGCGACTACGGATATGATGGTGCTAGCAACATGCGTGGAGAATGGAATGGTTTGCAAGCATTAATTCTTAATGATTGTCCATATGCATACTATGTGCATTGTTTTGCCCATAGGTTACACCTTGCATTAATTATTGCTTCTACGAAGATCATACTGGTTCATAAATTTTTTTCAAACATGTCTTTTATTATAAATATTATTTGTGATTCTTTCAAATGCCATGATGAACTAAAAGCTGCCAAGGCTGATGAACTTGCACATTCGCAAGATACTGATAAACTTGAGATAGGGAAAGGGGAAAATTGAGTTTTTACTTTGAGACAAGCTGGAAATACTCGATAGAGCTCTCTCATTTTTATTCTATGTGTAATACAATACAAATGTTTGGTGTAACTTATGTAGTTCTTCAAGATATTATTAAGATGGATCCACTTATTCTTAACGTGGAGATGCTGATGATGCTTATAAATTCATAACTTCATTTGAATTTATATTCATTTTTCATTTGATAAAATGAACAATATGAATCATAAATGTTCTTTGTCAAGCTTTGCAACAGAAATCTCGAGACATTGTCAATGTTATACAATTAGTTAGAACTACAAAAGCTATTATTCATAAATTTAGAGGAGATGGTTGCGGCGATCTTCTGAAACAAGTGAAGTTTTCTGCCAACAATATCATATTGATTTTCCTTATTTCAATGCCTTTTATACAACACGTCAAGGTCGTGCACGTCAATAACAAGATTAAATGACATTAGAGCATTATTATAGAGTGAAAATATTTCTTGTTACTATAGACAATAAATTGTAATAATTAAATAGCAGATTCAGTAAGGAAGCAATAGAGCTTTTAGTTCTTAGCTCATGTTTGATTCCTAATGGTGCTCATAAAGAATTCAATGCTTATGATATTTACAAGCTTGTGAAGAAATATTATCCTTTAGATTTTATTGAACAATAGAAAATTAATTTAAGATTTCAACTTTAGCATTTTATTTTTGATGCTCCTCATAATCCAACATTGAAGAATCTTTCTACTTTATTTGAACTTTGTAGAGCATTGGTGGAAACAGACAAATCAAAAGACTATTTTTTACTTGATAGATTGATTCATCTTATTTTGACTCTTTGAGTTTCTACAGCTACAACAGAACGAGCCTTTTCAGAAATGAAACTAGTAAAGATAAGACTTCATAATAAAATGGAAGACGAATATCTTACAGATAGTATGGTGGTTCATATTGAAAAGGAAATTGCCGAAACTTTTAATTTAGATTCTATCATTAATGACTTCAAGGCCTTAAAGAAACGTAAAGTAGCATTCCAGATTGGATGATTTTACTTGCTAATTTGTAAATTGTCTTCAATTTCTCTTTTTTTTTCCTTGAACTTAGTTAATGTAAGTTAAGATAATGTTGTTGAATGAGATTTTTTTAGACTTCTTATTTTTCATATGTTTTTAATTTGGCCCCTCAAAAAACCAAAGTTAAGCTCCGTCGCTGTCTAGAACAATTCAACTCAAAGACAAAGTGAAAGCTCCCTAGTTAAATTTTGAACGAATTAATAAGCAAAAGAAGCATAGATATTTTAACTTGCAGTAAGAAGAATAAACTTGTAAACTACATATTTAGATGCATGCCATCAGATTGCAAAAAAAACATGATACAGATATCCAATTGGATTAAAAAATGAACCCATAAATATTTTTATGGAAAAATCAAGATAGTAATACCAAACTACCTTCTTGATGAATAAATAAGTTAAAAAAACTAGTGGAATTAAAAGTGTAAAGAAGAACAAGATTGAGGATATCATAGAGCAAAGACAACTATGTTATCTTAGCATCATAATTGATATTGCCTTATGGAAGTTTGAGACCACTAAGTACTACTGCATTGTTATTGATTCTCCTGGACATCGTGCATTTATTAAGAACATGATTATTAGTACCTCTCAAGCTGATTGTATTGTCCTTATTATTGATTCCACCAGTTTTGAAGCTGGTATTTCTAAGGATAGCCAAACTTGTGAGTACGCTCTGCTTGCTTTCACTCTTAGTGTCAAGTAAATGATTTGTTGTTGGAATAAGGTTAACATCTGTTTTTATACAAGAAGTTGAAACTTGTAAAAATTATCCACACTTATCAAATTTAAGAACCAAAATCTGATCCAAGATGAAATACAATAACTAAATAAAATAAGCAAAAAAAAAAAGAGCAGATAAATAAACTTAAAAATAGAAACCAATAAAAGCAACATAAATCTAATCAAAAGCATTGAAATCACTCTTCAAACATGAAATTTTTAAGGAAAAAATTGAAGCAACAATGGTACATTCAAATGCTAAGGAAAAGAAAATTTGAAAATAAACAGAAAGAGAGATTATCTGCTTAGAGATTCAAAATAAAATTTTCTTTTTCTTTACCTAATGGTTAAATTTTCTTCGGAAACAAACATAAAATTCTAACAAAACAAATATAGCCACGAGAGTCTTTAGGAGAGAGAGATAACAAAAAAAATTAACATTGAAAGAGGAGAGTAGTGATTAGAGATTTAGGTTCCATTGCCTCTTATGACAGTGAATAGAGTGGTGAAAGAGGAAAGACCAAGTGTTGATGGAAAGTCCATGCTGGATGGGAGAGCAATTGCGAGAGTAGTCCAGTAGTAGCAGCCGCCAGTGTGGAGATCTAGGAGAGAGGAAAAGATGAAGGTCGTTGAGTTAAAGTTTAGAATTAGCATTTTTTTTCAAACTAAAAAATTAAGAATATAAGGGTATTTTAGATATTTCATGTGATATTGTAAAAATGACTAGTGAAGTGGAGATATGCATGGCAGAAAAGGGACCCACTTAAGCTGATTGTATACTCAGACAACCCTATGTCCATCAAAATATTTAAATGATATGAAATTAGTAAGTTTAAACACTTAATTGTAAAAAAAAAAAATTCATTAGGTGGATGGTCAAACCACCATGTTTTCAGTTTTGTTTTACTTTGTTTTTTCCTTTCACTTTGACCCTTCGTGTTTTCATTCCCTAACTTCGGCGTTTTTCCCTTTTTTTTCATTTTTGTCTTTTCTTTGTAATTTTTTACCTATTTATTATTTTTGAAGTCATCTTTAATTGAAGTTGACTATGTGTATTTATTTAATTTGTATATTTTGAATAATTTTAATTTTATATTCTAAATAACAATTTTTTTAATTGTGAAATTTACCATTATTCAAAATAATTATTTTGAATATAAAAATTAAGCTAATTAAACTAAAAATTATCCATAGTCTTCAATAATTATTTTTTAATAATTATTTAGAATATAAAATTTAAGCTAATTAAACTAAAAATTACCTATAGTATTCAATAATTATTTTTTTTGATAAAAACAACAAACAGCAACAATGAAAAACTGAACAATGAAAAAAAACAACAAACAGCCCCAATTTTATTGTTAATAATGCAAAACTTTTTAAAAAAATAAAAATCAACAACTACAATTTTTTGTTGATTTTGTTGTTCTAGTTGTTTGTATTGTTTCCATTTGTTTATTTTTGTTAAAAAATTTAAAAAACAATGAACTAAAGGTCAAATTGCCCTCTGAACTTGAAGCGAATGGCCAAATAAGTTGAAATTTTACTTTTTCAACAATTAAGGACAAAACTTCTATTTTTAGGTCAATTTACTCTAAATTTGGAGTGTGTGCTACAACTCCTAAAACAAGGAAGTGGATCATATTTTTATCAATAAAAGCTAATTTTTAAACTCAAAAAATAAACAAAAAATATTTGTGCCCTCTATTGTTCTTTCACTCTCCATTGTCACCACCATTATGCCCCTCTACCGCTGCTGCCTCCACCGTTGGAACGAAAAAAATTTTAATTCATCAAACATGTATCATCTTCAACTGAAAGCAAAATTATTTTTAACCATTAGATCTCAACATTAAAATAAAATCAAGTTACAATGGATGTTATGCACATTAAGAAATCAAAATAAATCTCAAAATTGATTGAGCAAAATTTGAATTGTAGGAATTACATGTTCAGCAAACCCTAATTTCATTTTGATTAGAGAAAGGAATTGAAGCAAGAAGAAGAAGAATAAGAGAAAAAAATTACAAGAACCATAGTGTAAGCACCAAATTTCAGGATGACTAGAGCATGAATGCGAAAGAGGACTCCGATGATGAAAACTCGTAGCAAATGAGTCTTTAATATTTGAATTTCGGATTCTAAGGCTTGATTACATTTTTTGTGGACTAAATTGAAAGTTTTCTTCTCCTTCAAGGGTCTTTTTATAATTAAATGTTAAAAAAAAAAATCGGAATCGAAAATCTAGAATTCCGACCGGAATTATGTAATTCCGATCGGAATTACAGAATTCCGATCGGAAATTCACAATTCCGATCGGAATTACAGAATTTCGACCGGAATTCTAGAATTCCGATTTATTTCCGTTTTTTTCTTAAATTTGATTGGCCGTGAATTGATAAAATTTTTTATTTTTTATTTTATTTATCTATTAGTTATAGATTTTGATTAATTTTTACGTGATATATACACGTTTAATTTATTTGATAAATAAAGTGATAAATACTTATATTTTTAAAATAAATTTCTTTTTTATCCTGTATCAATTTAGGGTTACAGGATGTTTCTATAAATACGTGATTTTCTTTTCACGTAGGCAGGACGCGCAGGAAAAAAAGAGAAAAAAAAAAAGCTTTCTTTTGTTTTGACGTTAAAATAATCAAAGCTAACATACTGAAGCCAATACTGGAGGCTCATTTAGACGGTGATTCAACACATCTCTGAGGAGCTAATCATACAGCATCCATCAAATCAGTTTTATATTCCTTCTTTCTTTTTATTTGATCTTTGTTATTCTATTCAATTTTAATGTTATTTGATTTCATTTTTATTTTCATTTACTAATTTTTATGTTTTGTGTGTTTATGATTTTGGACGGGTGATGTAAATCTGGGTTGGAGAACAAGATTCATGAAGATCCATGGAATGCCATGGATTAAATCGTGTAATTAAATGTAGTTTTTATGATTTCGTTTTATTTTTAGTTGTATTTAATTTTGTTATTCAGTAGACAATTGTAATAGCCCCAATAGTGGGAATAGTAAAAATCATACGTGTGTATGTTTCTGAATTGGTTAGTAAATTAAGATTTCACCTGGTAATTTAATCAAAA